>SADC01001032.1:0-39357 GCA_004194705.1 Ditylenchus dipsaci
TTGGTCCTACCACATGAAGAAACTTGGTACGCATGCTTTTCGTGCATCCAGAGTCACTTTCGAGTGATTTGTGTCTAAGGTATGTGGATATGCGTATGTGCACAGCTAGATTTAATCCAGTGGAAGTCCAGCAAATCGCCAATGGAAGTTACCAAATTACCAATGGACTCCCATCGATTACCAGTTGGTAATTTTGTGGTCTTCCACTGGCAATCGGTGGTCTACCACTGGCAATTCGGTGGACTCCATTAGCAATTTAATCGACTTCCACTGGAAAAAAATGTGCTCGATCAAATGGAGGACCGAACTCACAACTCTTAGTATGAGACCTGACGTCTTATCCTCTAGGCACCATGTCGTTTTTAATATCGGTAGTGAAAGTTGGTTTTTTATACCTTATTTCGTGTAATTGGAGACCAGATGCTGTTTTTAATAAACCCTTCAACTAATCTATGATGAAGGCACCTGTGACTAAAGATTCAGTGTTTTTTTTGGTTCGAATCCACCTGTACACATACCTTATTTTACCATAATTTCAGATATAAAAAGACAAGCGTTTGACTTTTCAGGTCATTTGGGTGAATAAAGCCCTACTCTGGAGTCACCTGTATATCAACCTGTCCCGGTGGTAGCCATCCCAGATTTGGGGTTGGGCATGTGGAATCACACTTTTGGTCTTAACAAGCCCAATTCCTCACACAATTTTATGTTAGGAAAGATGGTTTATTTTTATTCTTAAGAAATTTTAATTTTTCAGGCCATCCAGGTGGAATTCCACCTGACCAGGAGGTACCCACCGCGCGTTTTGGGCTTTGCGTAAATGAAATATTGATTTTGGTCTCAACAAACCTGATTCCCTACACAATTTTAAGTTAAAAAAATTGGTTATTTTTTATTTTTGAGAAATTTCTATTTTTCCAGTTTGGGTTTGGTTTAGGGGTGTTTAAGGCGATTTAAGGGTATTTGGTGTGGTTTGCGATGGTTTGGGATGGTTTGAAGTGGTTCGACACAATCTAAAAAATTTCGAAAAAAAACTAAAAAAATCTGCTTTGGTCCCCCTGTTGTTTGAAAAAAAACTTTATTTTGGGAAAACGTCTATGCACCCAAATTTAGTGTGAAAACCTGCTAATTTCAAATTGGCTATTTTTTCAGTCTTGTAATTTGAGAGTCGCTATTAGGAAAACCGACTATTTTGAAATCCTCTATTTTGAAAACTGTTGTTTTTTTTTAAACCGTTGTATTTTGAAAACCGTCTATTTTGAAAAGCGTTATTTTAAAAATGGTCATTTTTGAAGTTCGCTATTTGAAAAGCCATTGTATTTTGAAAACGTCTATTTTTCAAACCCCTATTTTATGATGACAATACCGCCGATATCGTTCGTGCAATGTCAGATGCAAGGTTCAAGTCAGGTTTAAAACTTGAGGAAACCTTGGAATGCAAAGGTAACAAGCTTCGCACGACCTTCAAACCTTGTACGAACCTTAGTAGGAAGGTCGAAGTGTGTCGAAATGTTGTTTCCCTAGATTGTACAAAGCTAGTGGACAGTAAAAATGTTATTTGTTGAGTTCTTGCCAGGCTCAAAAGTTGTCAAAACATTTGAACTGGCATTGTACGAACTTTGGTTATAACATTGTAAAAACCTTGTAATTATTGCTTTTGTCGTTTTGGCGCTTCTTGGCCTCAAGCTCAATATTCAAAGCCAAAATCAATAACGCTCATCCACTGCGATATGCATCAAGGAAATCTCTAGTCATACAAGTTGCCCGCTTCGTTTAATATCGAGAAAATTTGGTTCATAGCGAAGTATAATTTTTAGTTTTGATTTCGAAAACATCAATTATATTTTTGGGTGTTTTTTTTGTAAAATATAGGGTGATTTAGGTAACTTTCCAAATTTTCCGTTATTCCACCAGATAAGTTTGTTACCACTTGAAAGCTCGCACATTCGGATTGCATTTAGTGCCTGAAGGCATCAAAAATAATTATTAATCGTTCAAAATCGATAGTTTTTGAAAATCTAAGTGTTGAAATATGGCTTTTTGGAAAAAAATCCATTTCTTTGAACAATACTAAAATCCGAAAAAAAATTAAAAAACACGGATTTTGGTCATTTTTTAAAGGAACTGATTATTTTCAAAAGCCATATCTCAACACTCCGAGTTCAAAAAATTATTTTGTAACATTGTAGCATAATTTTCAGTTTCTCCCACCAAAATTCCGATAAACTAGGTTATCTACCACCTGATTAGGTGAATAACCACCTAAATGGCTGAATTTTGTTTAGACCAGTACCTGTTATCAAGACAGGTACCTGTTACCAAAACAGGTACCTCTTATTAAGACGAGCACCTTTTAGTCGCAAATATCGCAAGGACTCCGATTTTACCGGTCGTTTTGAAAATATTAAAACTTTTGCCATTAAGACCCACGCCTCTCAATAACCCGTCACCCTATTTAAAATACAAAATGTTTATATAAAAAAATTGAAAAACCAGCAAAACTAAGTCACACAACAGTGTTTTACGTGACCTAATCTCTGTAACACTCTGTTACTCGGCTTGATTTTGCTTATTTCTACAAAAATTTTATAAAAACTTGTAGGTTTTTTATTACCAAAATGTTTGCTAGATTCTAGCGGTCATTTTGAGTACTAAATGCACACAACTCAAAAATGAAAATTTTGTAAACAAAAGACATTATATAAAAATGTCCAACAAAAACCATGATACCTATCATGGTCGTTTCATAACTCCAATGAAAGGGTTGTACCACTTTCTGTGGTAATATCGCTTCAATGGCCCAGTTTCACTTAGGAGTCCTACATGCTCTAGAAAAATTTGCAATAAAAATTTACGTGATAGTGTCCTCAAAATGACATCCCAATAGTGTCACTTGTTAGATGAAAATTTTGAGTTACGGCCATTCATATTGAGGTGATTATTTTCAACCTCCAAAATTGACCTCTTTTCTTAAAATAGGCACTAGTGGTCTGTTTTGCATATGCTCATATGCGTGTTTGAGCTCATTCTACTAAGCTTGAGCAGCTCTACAAAATCGTTGTGGAAATTCGCCATATTTTGCAAAAATTTTATGTTTTCAGTCAAGTTAAAGCAAAATTACACATTTTGATCTGTGCATTTTTCCCAAAAGATGCTGCTTTAGCCGTGAAGCAACAGAGGCGCAAAAAAAAATAGGTTGCAGTTTTGGAATCTACACGAAAAACTGCATCTGATAGCATCAAACCAGTGTTTTCAAAAATCAAGGTCAAGTTCAAGGTCAAGGTCTGAAATCAAGGTAAAGTCAAGATCAAGGTCACCTTGACCTTGATCTTAAAAAAAATAAACTCAAGTATCAAGATCAAGGGCAAGGTCAAGTGAGATCAAGATCAAGGTCAAGTGTACTTCTCGGAATCAAATCGGGTTAAAAATTAGTGAATAACTGTCTTTACCTCTACAATGTCATACCTCATAACAAAGCGCAGAATCTCAGCTCTCAAACAATATATAACTAGGTTGGTTGGCGCCTAACGGCGCCTGCAACCGATAGTTAATCATTCAAACTGAACATTTTTAAAGAAAATGCCGTTAGCCTATTCAAAAAAATGAATAGTTTTCCAGACGCGTATTTCCCAGTAGCTTTTTGGGGCCGGGGGGTTTATTACCGAGTAGCGTCAAAAATTCTATGTAGCAAATAAAAAATATTGCTAGAAGAAGCGCATGTCATTCATACATATGCTGCGAAATTTCGTGCACGGTGGAAAAATGAATATTATCGAATAATGATGTGAGTGTTCCGTGCTGTATAGAATCGTTGAGAAACACTTATTTGTTCTTTGCAGTCAAGAAGGAAGTGCTTCTCCATCCTTAATTCTTCTTCTGCTCTTTTTCTGCAAAATTCGATTTTTAAGGCCGTTATTCACTCTTTAAGATCCCAGTGTGCAGTCAATTTTTTTGACTTAGTTAAAGAAAATCGAATACCTGAAAATCGAATAAAAAAGTTAAAGGCTTAAATTTGTTAGAATTCTGGCTGAAAATTGATAATAAAAGATAATTTTGTATTGAAATTTATAAGAGTTCTCGTATTCCCTTTCCGTCCAAACACAGCCCTTATTTCCTTTGAAATTCAAAAGTCGCCAACTAAAATTCTTCAAATTTGACTTGAAAACAATTATACCCACCCTGTGATAGGTGATTTTTTTCTCTGATTCAAAAAAAACACGTGTCTCCATCACGAAATAAAGGTCGAAAAACACGAATATGAGACTATGCGTGTGGGAAGGGGTTTGTTTATTCTGAACTCAAGTCGCCGAAACATGAACTTTTACGGAGATGTGAATGTGAATGATTGTAAAGACAGACAAAATTTCGTGAATGATTTGTATACCGTGAGTGAAACAAGTTTTAAGATGTTCTCGAGCCCAAAATGCAAGTTAGATTTGAATCTGGAAAAAAATAATGACACGACGGCCATCTTAGCCAAGCATTTAACTATACCTAATTTGACAACAAATTCTGAAAAAATAGCTGGAAAATACAAAATTTTGCAACATGAAGAAGCGTTTAAAAAAATCCTCACTATGTATCTTGTTTACAACATGATGGCGGTTAATCAACTGGCCAATAAACTGGACAAACAAAAGCTGGTCTACTAGATAAACAACAGGCCAATCAGCAGACGAAGACTGAAAAAAACACTCTTTACGTAGCACTCGCGTTTAAAGTTTTTAAAACTGCTAATGAAGAATACACTAGTTCAATAGCTAATTTTCTCGAAAAATTTCATAAAAAAACCAGCTAGATTCTAAAATCATGAAAAAAAATCAGTTAGATGTTATAGTTCTGAAAACAAAGGCGAAATGAATATTTTTTTCAAAAAAAACTTAATATGAAAACAATTTCACGAAGATTGATGAGCACTTAAAAGCTAAAATTTCTGATGAGCATGATGAGTATGATGAATGAGTATGATTTCAACGTCATAATTTTTCTCTCAATAGGACCTCACATAGTGTCCATAAACTATGAAAAACGTTATGATATACAATAGCTCTTCGAACATCTTTATTTGAATTAAACATCCGTCTTTCCCCTGGGCTAATTTTAAGGGGTTAGAATGAATTTGAAAGTTTGTAGAGTCTCCGTCATAACAATTCAATTTCATTGAAAAAGAGCATTCGAATTTCAAAACTACAATAAAAAGCATGAGAACGCAAAAAAACAATGAAATAAAGAAAAAAGAGTTATGGCCACTTGAAAGTTGCCAAACTCACAGGTTTAGAAGCCTAATTAAGTGATAGTTGGGGTGAACTGGGTCTAGTTGGTCTACCAGTGAAAATGCAGATAAAGTGGTCCATGCTGACCTAGTCTAATAAGATCAAATAGTAGCCTTAACAAATAAGGTCTACTATTACCGTAAATTCTTTAATAAAAGAACATGTCCTTTTATTTTTGAACTGCTCCGCACACATGTATGTTTGTAGAGTGTGTCCGTTCATTAGAGAATGTCCTTTTTTAACATGTCGGCGACGAAGGTGTTTACATGATCAGCATGAAAAACAGTCGAAAAATTGTTTTCAGCCTTTTTAATTTGAAAATAGAAAAGTTATGAAGAAATTAGTTCGAATATCAGCTTTATTTGACATAAATTTCAAAGAAGGTGTGATAGTATGATACTAGACCTTATTTGGCTAGGTCAACATGGACCACCTTATTTGGGGTTTTACCGAATTATCACATGATGTTTTTTTCCTAATTAAAAAGGCTAAAAGCATTTCCTCAGTATTTTTCATGACCTTTAACATAGTAATACAGTTATGTGTATTTTATGTAGAAAAAAACAACGTAAATATATTCAGTATGGCGATCGAAAAGTTATGTCCATTTGGCTAAATTAAACCTGACCCCACACCTCAGTTAAACCTGATCTCCACACAGTAAATCAGCTTGGGGGACCAAGGCAAAAATTTTTTAAATTTTTCTTTGAGAGTTGTTTTTGAGATTTGAAAAAAAATTTAAATTTTGCCTTGGTCCCCCAAGCTGATTTACTGTGTGGGGGTCAGGTTTAGACTGCCAACCGACTCGATACAAAAACTGACTCGATACACCGACTCGATACATTGACAACTCGATACACCAACTCGATACATTGACAACTCGATACACCAACTCGATACATTGACAACTCGATACACCAACTCGATACACCGACTCGATACACTTTTTCTGTAAAGGACCATAATTTTTAAGGAAAACAGCGTCATCAGAAAAAAAACGTCAATCCTTACTGAACGTACAAAAGAAAACACTGCTAACCAAATATTACTGGCTTTGCTGACCCTATTAGCGAAGGGGGGTTGTATTTGCTAGTAGCGCCGCTTTGCCAAGTGATTTTTGTTGAATCCAAAAACCACTAAAATGCCATTTTCTCGAGCATTTTTATACTAATGGAAATAATTGATTTTACCAGAAGTCAGTTTTACCAAAACTCGAAAAATAACCGAGAAAACGGCATTTTATCACTATCAAACCGTATTCAGGATGCTGGAATCAGTTCAGAAAACAGGTTTTAGAACCCAAAAAGTAAAAAAATATTTTGCTCCAAGTGGACGACCACTTGGGTTGGTTAGTTCAGACCACGAAATTTGAATTATCGAATTTTTTTTCAAAATGCACGAATATTTGGGTGTTTCGGGCGGTTTGGGGTGGTTTTGGATGGTTTTCGGTGGTTCGGACACAATCTAAGATTTTTTGAAAAAACCTAAAAAACCAAGACCAAGAAACCTATCCGAATCAGTCAATTATACAGCAAGTTTCTTTTTTGTTATCGACAAACACATAACACCAGCATAAGCGAAGGAAAAAACTCAATCAAACAAGTTAATATTAGCTGGATTTTCTTCAGCAACAACTTCTTCTTGCAATCGAACGGGATATTCATCTGGTGGCTGGTTACCTACGACCTCGTCCTGTGCAAGAATTTCCCTACAAACAAATAAAGTAAAAGTTAAATATTCGACTACGAATGCACCTGTAATCCAAAGCGTTGATGCCCATCAGACGGCCCACTCGTTTGAGATATTTGGATAACTTGTGGATGTATGGCTCACCACGAAACATACCATCATCCGACGAAAGAAATCGAAGTAGTTTGTCCTAAAACTAAGTTAAAAATGTCAGCAATCTGTAAAACATACCTTCTCCTCGGCCAAGCTTTGAGTAATTTCCGCGTAATTTGTTCTCTGTCTTCTTGGTGGCTGCCTACCTTCAAAAACATCTACGGCATCCATCTCTTCCGTGTGTGTCAACTAAAGCCAAATTGAAGGCCATATTTTTAAAATGTCTGAAAAAGCTACCTGCTTAAATGCCATAACCAATGTCCAATTTTAGAGTTCATAGAAAAGTGAAATCGCTGCTTGCTGTGGTAGCTTTCGGCATGGTTCGTAGTTCTTGGACCGGAGTAGGCGAAAAGACTTCCAAGCGATAGCCAAGTATTCCTGCAAATGGAAATTTGTTAAGAGACTAAACAAGAAACCAAGGCTTGGCCAATTCGCCATCTAAACCAAAATTTGATTACCATAAAAAAGCTTACTCAAAATATATCAAAAGTTCTTCTAACTTTTCTTTGATATCCCGCATAAGATCTGCATCTGAAATTCTTGTTCGTAGTATCTGTATGCAAGATGCCCATTCAAGAATCGGTGTGATCTGCAATGCGCCCAGCATCCTTACAACCGTCTGAAGCTGACCGTTAACTTGATATTCCACCGACAAGCCCAGTCCTTGCACCTAAAACAGATTGAGTTGATAATTTTCAATACAGTCGACTCTCCAATAACGAACTCTCCCAATAACGAACGGCTGAGGCCGGTCCCGTGAGCGTTCGTTATTGGGAGAGTCGACTGTACAAGCATTACCTTTCTGTAAATCCCTTGCTTAACATGAAAACAGCAAAGTTTGACAGAAACTCCAGCGAAGACTTCCTCGAAAGACGAGTAAGCAGCGACTTCTGCATCAAAGTTTGCAAAGTGAATCGAATTTACGACAGCCAGATCAGAAAGAGCCTGCTTGACTGAAAGTTGTTAAATGAATCGAAGCTCCAAACATAAAAAGTTCACTTTCTGCCACATCTTATTGTAGATTTCTTTGCTTTTCTTCTTCAGCAGAGTTGTCACCAAAGGCGTTGCGTGAGTTCCTCGGATAAGTCCAAACACACGGTAAATCTGCTTAGTGCCTCTTGGTGCATACTTGAAAGTTCCATCGCAGATTACGTGAGTGCAGTTATTCAAGAGATTCAGCTGGCGATTGGACGAGAATATTAGCATATCTTCATCTAAAATTGAAAATGTGAAAGCACTGGTGAGTCACCACTGATGACTCAAACACAAAAACTTACCACCGTATAAAAGTAGTTGTTCGCCAAAATTAGCTTGTCCTTCTTTAGATTCAGTCGCTCTGAGAGTCAATCGCATCACTCTATTCTCCATGCCCATAAATTCTTCAAAAGTGTTGATATTGGGGTGCTTTTTTGTTTGGCCCGATAAAGAGCTCTTTCCACTGCTATTGTGCTGCCCACTGACGCATATCGGATCTGAGCGGCGTCTCCAAAAGACCATTGAAAAATCCGCACAACCTCTTATAAAAATCGATACCTGCTTCAGAAACATTTGAAAACTTCTGCAAGAGTCTTCCATCAATTCTCACTCTGGCGGCTGCTGAAGTTTCTTTGGTTCCTGTGGCAAGTTCAGCTTGGACACTACGACGGATGTTCAAGCCGCGCACCTAAAAACACGACTGAAAACTGTAAATACGAAAAATTCGTTAAACCTCATTTAGATTCTTTGCATTACAGATGTGACTGTAGCTTCCTGGGTCCCCGATCCACTTGTCTTCACTGATATTGAATTTGAGAGAAGTGATGACGCTGGCATGAAAATTTTCATCCTTTTGTTTCTTTGATCTGCATCCAGACTAGCTGAAGTAGGCTTGTTCTATTTCATTCTTCGTTGCTATTCGCCCTGTCCTTGCCCAAATATAGCAACCCAGCTGGTCTTCTGAGAAGGTGACGGGGCTGATCTTGATCCAATTCTCTGTGAGTGAACCCTTTCTACGTTAGACATAGCGAAAACTAAATAACTGTAGTAAATTACATGCGTGATTCAAAAAATGACACAGCTTTCATGAAAAAAACCCTGTGAAGAAGGGGATAAAATTTCTAAAAAGTGTATCGAGTCGGTGTATCGAGTTGTCAATGTATCGAGTCGGTGTATCGAGTTGTCAATGTATCGAGTCGGTGTATCGAGTTGTCAATGTATCGAGTCGGTGTATCGAGTTGTCAATGTATCGAGTCGGTGTATCGAGTTGTCAATGTATCGAGTCGGTGTATCGAGTTGTCAATGTATCGAGTCGGTGTATCGAGTTGTCAATGTATCGAGTCGGTGTATCGAGTTGTCAATGTATCGAGTCGGTGTATCGAGTCAGTTTTGTATCGAGTTGGATGTATACCCAGGTTTAACTGAGGTGTGGGGGTCAGGTTTAACTGCTCCGTCCATTTTAATTTGCCAGAACTTTAGGTGTGAAAACATAAAATGGTGGTAGTTGGTGTTAAAATATACCAAAAACAACCAACTTTTGTTATCAATACAATTACTTTGAATCCCCCCGTGGGGGGGGGGGGGGATTAGCAGTAGCAAAATTTAAAAAAAAAATTAATAGCATAGCAGTAGCAAAATTTAAAAAAAAATTTGTTGTGAGATTCAGTGTTTGTTCATGCATGAAATGCCAGATTTCGAAAGTTCAAAATTATTCGTATTTATTCGCTGCCATTTTAGCAATCGAAATGAAGTATCTGGCTGCTTACATGCTTTCGGCGATGGCTTGTGGCGAGGATCCTAGCTTCGAGAAAATTCAAGGGGTTTTGGCTACTGGTGGACTTGGTGTGGACGCTGACAATCTTCGCTTGGTGATCAACTCTTGAAGGTATTAATTGTCATAGAGTCAGGTACTTAGTTTATTTTTACTTTAAGGGCAAACAGCTGGACAAAGTTATTGCTGCAAGGGAAAAGAAGATCTGTGAGCTACCAGTTGGAAATGCGCCTGCTACTGCTCCTGCCGGTGGTGCTGCCTAGCCTGAAGCTGCTCCTGCTGCGGAAGAGAAGAAGAATGAAGCTTCCAAGGAAGAAAGTGAGGACGAAGACCTTGGGTTTGGGTTGTTTGACTAAATTCTGTCTTCGGAGTATCCCGCAGCTGTTATTGTTGTTTGTTGTTACGAATAAAGTTATTGTGTTCTCGGAGCAGCCTTCCTTCTTTTAGAAGCTTAGGGAGCCACACGGGTTACTACGTATTTGGGCCCTTTGATTTGAGCCCCCGCATTTGAGCCCCATTTAATTTTTTGGGTGGGCTTATTAGTCGCTCGCCCTTCATGATTCTGATCGAGGTAATTAAAAGTCCCTAGAGTTTCACGCTTTTTTCAAGATCTGATTTTTAACAGAACGACAGAACAAATCTAGTGGTACATATGCAAGCAATTTATTGATAACATTTAACAATTGAAATGAAACACTAGAAAACAACAAATTCAATAAATGTCATTTTCATTCTCTTCAGATTCTTCTCCTTCAACAAACAACAAATTCAATAAGTGTCATTTTCATTCTTTTCAGATTCTTCTCCTTCTACCTGACTGCCTTCGGCAGGCAACCTAATTCAATAGGAAGCCCCTTTGTGGGTACATGGTCCGGGTTAAGGGCTGACCCTTGGGGTACATGGTCCGGGATGAGGGCTAATTCTTTATATACGAGCTCTATATTAGCATCTATCAGATTGCTAAATTTTTATATTTATAGTGAATATCGATTTTCAAAGAAAAAACACAGAAAAAATTATAAATACAAAATCGGACTTAAAAAAATTGACAGATACAGGCGGTGAAATGACCCGGCGGTGAAATGATACAGGCGATGAAATGACCCGGCGGTGAAGTGTCCGTGTCCCGATTCAATCCCATTTTTTTGTCCTGAAAGAGGGTAGTATAAGATTGTTCGATGGTCTGATTCTCTGATGAATTAATTCTTATCATACCATTTAACTCAGAATTGTCGATTTAGTGTGCGAAAAAAAAACAACAGAAATATATTTAGCGCATTGACACAAAGGTTTTGGTCGATTCAAAGTTGCAATTCAAAGTTGCAAATTTGATCGGTTAGACTAGACTCTCGCTAGAGTGATACCCCCCGCTATAGTGACACCCTCGCTACAGTGACACCCTTGCTAGAGTGACACCCCCGCTATAGTGACACCCTCGCTACAGTGACACCCTTGCTAGAGTGACACCCCAAGGCCGGTCCCGAGGGGTGTTACTATAGCGGGGGTTGACTGTATTTGCTAGCATTTTAAAGTGCCTATTCAGATTAGATCAAGTAGTAGACCTTAACAAATAAGTCTAGAATTATACCTAATTTCATAAGGTATCATCATTATACCTTCTTTGATATGATGAAAGATGTTCATAATGAATTTATTCGTAACTTTTTTGTTTTTGAATAAAAAGGCTGAAAACAATTTTTTGACTATTTTTCATGCCCCTTAACATATCCACATTAGATGAATTTGAACTTTGTTGAAATAGAGCTTCGGACAATTGCTGTATATCACCTCGGCGATAGTAAAATATTCAAAAAAATTTGAACTCTGCTACTGCTATGGTGATATACAGCAATTTTCCGAAGCTCTATTTTAACAAAGTTCACATTTTTCTAACGTGAATATGTTGAGGGGCATGAAAAATAGTCAAAAACTGTTTTCAGCCTTTTTTATTTAAAAACAAAGAAGTTATGAATAAATTGGCTCTAGTCAATTGGTCCACGGTGTAGTATGTATCCTGGGTGTACTTTAGTTGCTCCTCGGAGCTCAATCCCAATATTCCCACAAACAACCACCACATTCCTAAACCCTTTGCTTCCAGCTAGCTGGTGGTGTGATTGTATATGTGTATTGTGGGTGACCATCTTCCGCTGTGCCGGAAGATGGACTCCCTTTATAAGGTGCAGCTAGCTGCCTAGAAATCATCTTGGTTGTATTCTGTCCTGTCGTATTTGCTTGCTTCCTTGTAGCAAATAAACTTATTCCCACCAATTGCCCTGTGCTCCACAATAAGGATAAAAGATCCATCCACCTCCTCTTCCTTAGTCTGCAGCTTTGGTCGAGTCCGATTTTATTACTACGGTCAATTAGTATTAGTCCAGAAAAACAATTTTGCAACATAAAACGTGAAAAAAATCGATCCACAACAAAACCAAGTGGTCGTCCACTTGAATCAAACTTTTTTTTATTTTTTGGGGTTCCAAAAACTTGTTTTCTGGACTGATTCGGACACGCTGAAGATGGCTTGATAATAAAAAAATAAGGTTTTTCATGGTATTTTTCAAGTTATTGGATAAAATTGACTTTACCAAAACTCGATTTTACCAAAACTATAAAAATGCTCGAGAAAACGGCATTTTACCACTATCAAACCATCTTCAGCATGCTTGAGTTAGTCCAGAAAACACGTTTTGGACCCCAGAAACGTAAAATTTTTTTGATCCAAGTGGTCATCCACATGGATCAAAATTTTTGGTTTTGTTGGTACATGGACACAGATCCAGCGTTGCACAGAAAAATGTTTAAAAATATTTTGTGCCAGGAAAAATTTTGTGGATGATTTCGGTATCGATGAATTCGGTGTTGATAAATTCGCTTAACGCCTATTTTCACAATTTTTGTAAATCTTGTATAACGTGAATTCACTACTGTCAAAACATCTTTAGAATGCTCGAATTAATGCAGAAAACAGTTTTTGGAACCTAAAAAACATAAAAATTGAGCAACCACTCGGTTTTGTTGGTACTTGGAATATCCAGAAGATCGAGCTACCAATGAAAAATGGTCTAATAAACAACCTGGGTACCACCTAGAAACAACCACCACCCAAGCACCACTACCTAGGCACTTCTACTCCTGAATACCGGTACCTGGTCAATGCCTTGGTACTAGTACCGTACTACTACCTTAACACCAGTTCAGCTTTCAGGGTCATTCCAGCAATTTTAACGAAACTATAAATAACCCCACAAAATGGAATTTCACTATTATCAAACCCTCTTCAGAATGCTTGAATTAGTGTAAAAAACAGGTATTAGAACCCGACAAACATAAAAAATAATTTAACAACAAAGGGATGACCACTTGGTTTGGTTGGTGCGTGGATTAACCAGTAGGGTTAAGGCTGAATTATCGAAAAAATGTGAAAATAACAGAAGTTCTTCACAAGACAAAAAAGATTAATTTGAAAATAATTTTGTGGAGCAATTGACCTGTGGAGCAATTGACCTGTGGACCAATTGACCGTGGATCAATTGACCGTGGACCAATTGACCGCACGCCGAATAAATTCAGTATGAACATCTTTCATGATATATCAAAAAGATATATTGATGATACCTTATAAAATAAGGTATAATTCTAGACCTTATTTGTTAAGGTCTACTATTTGATCTAGCTGTGTTGTTTTTTTCTTCAGCTGTGTTGATTCTGGTATCTTTAATTTCATGATATTTCATCTTATTAGGCTAGGCCAACATAGATCACCTTATCTGGGGTTTACCAGTAAAGAGGTCGGCATGGGTCAACATGCGCCTATCGTCCCCTATACAGACATAAAGTTGTCAAACCCACAGGTTAATATATGTAAATGGTACTAAGTATTTCTCCGTAGAGAAAAATCGGGAAAATACTATTTTTTTAGTATTTATTGCTCGGGAGGCAATATTTACTTCCTAATTATGCAGGAATCACTTCCCGCTTGAGCCATGCTTTTCCTTTACACTACTGGTCTCCTTTTAAACGTCGAAGGTTCGACTCCCAGCTGATACGTTTTTTCATTATTTTATTTTTCTGCGATATCTTCTTCATTTTTACGCTGATATATTTTGAATATTTTTATTTTACAAATATAATTGCTTTCTTCATTTAATGGCAATTATGGTCGACAATATCACAATCGCCACTAACCATTCATTTTTTCCCTTTTTTGCAACCATTCACTTTTTTATCACTTTTTTTCACCATTCACTTAATCCACCTACCCTACTCAGCCAGAAATTTTTTGGTTTAGGTATCATCCAGATGGTCTAGGTATCATCTAGGTGTTTTAATTAATATCCAGATGGTTCGGGTACTATCCAGGGGTTTGGGTACCATCTAGGTGGTTTGGGCAATATCCAGGTGTTTTGAGTGATATCCAGATGGTTTGGGTACTATCCAGAAGATTTAGGTACCGTCCAGGTGTTTCGGGTAACATCCAGATGGTTTGGGCACTATCCAGGTGATTTAGGTACCATACCGGTGGTTTGGGTACCATTCAGGTGGTTTGGGTACCTTCCAGATGGTTTAGGTATCAGCAAATAGTATTTCTCCACTTTTCGGGTAATTACCGGTAATTACCCGGGTAATTACCCGGAAAGTACTTCTCCGGAGAATTACCCAACCCTAATCAGATTTAACACTTTTCGTCAAAATTTTCTATAATTAAGACATATCTGATTATCTTATTTTTCCCGCCCTGCAGTCCTGCTTCATACCATTCACCTTATCTGGGTTTTCACTAAATTTCGACTTGGGATATGTCGTCAGACATGTTATTTTTATAACAAAATTTCTCTCATGAGAAAATCAAAACTTTGAAAAAAAAATCGAAATCCTATACTGTTCTTTTAAGTGCGGATGCGGACGAAAAAGGGATCATTGTGAACGTAGTGTAAGGTCAGTCTCCTTTTTTTATCTTGATTTTTGAAACATTTTGCCAGTTGTCATTGTCTTGGTCTAGTTTATAAAATTGCAAAACTTTTGATAGTACTTATGGTCGTTCTCGAATCCTTTTACTGTGCACGAACACTCTAGACTCCTCATTAACCGACACTTGATTTTTTTAAAAAAGAACTGTTAATTGGTCAACAGTTCACCTAACAAGATTTAGTGTAAACTATTAGCAAAACTGAAATATCCAAAATTGGCGTTTCTTGGGGTTTTCCGGTTTTCTTTGACCTGGAACTCAAAATTTTCGTCGCTGTCCGCCAAAATAACTCCGCCTACACTATGCAAATCGACTATGCTTCACAAGATGGCTTTAACAGAATTTGCGAATTTGATCGTACAGTTCAGGCGGTTTCCTTGTAAGCCTAATCCTAAGCTTAAGTTACGCTGCACATTGCGAAAAAGAAAACTTTAAAAAAATCGAGGGAACCCAAAATAGATAAAAATACTCTTTGGAGGAGGGCGGACACTTGGGCTTTTACAGTGGTAAAGGAGCGGCGTAGTGTGATAGTTGATCGTAGGTCCGTTTCCCATTAAAGGGACATGCCCGTGCCCGACACGGAGAAAAGGCGGGGACCAGCACTTTTTTCTTTCTCGATCAAGTTTTACATGCGTTCTCATCTGAATTTTTCAAGTTTTCTGCCTAGTTTTCAAAAGTTGCATAAGGTCATTAATATCAGATTTGATGCAAGACGAGAGAAAAATGGCACGACTCAAAAAATTTTGCTGGTCCCCGCCTTAACTTTTTGAAACGCACGGGCATGCCCTTTAAAAGTTAGGTGCGTGAACGTTTCAGCACCATTTGAAAAAAAGTGCTGAAACGTCCCTTTACCAAGTTATTACCAAGGTTGTGAAATTCTCAGGAATTTCAGAGAATTCTCCGAAGGATTCTCCGAAATCACCTGTTTTTCCATATGAAATCCTGAATTAACTCGAGCGAATTCTCCGAGAATTCTCCGGTGAATTTGTCCGACACAATTTCACAACTCTAGTTATTACTCTGATTTTACTAAATTGCGTGAAATTAATGCTCGTTTGAATTTCACTAGTGCCCACCATTCAAAACATTCGAATCGGTGGCGAGCATACCGAGTATTTTTGGATCCAAATGATAACTGTTCTCAAATATCTTAAAAAAAACTTTAATGTACTGTTTGAAAGAGGGTGAACAGAGCTACAAAACCTACGCTTTCTCAAAAGTCCGTTCCAAACTTTCGGACTACTAGTTCATACAACAACTCAAATCACTCATGGCTTTATTTTAGCCTTTTGCATGCCGAATGAAACTGCCTGACTACGACCACTACTGATGCAAAATGCTCGATTTTATGACATATAAATATTCAATACCCTAATTTTAAAAGACACAAAGACTGTATTTTAAGCCTCAATATGAACAATAACTCTAACTTTAAACTTTAACTTTGAACATTATAATGGTGCATTCCGGCACGGAATTTTAAAAATCGGCCTGGAACAAAATTATGAACATCCAAAAGTCTGCACTCATATAGGCCCACTCTGTAGAACACAAAAAATTCAGGGCTCACAGAAAAATGTCGCTTTATTCGTCCAACTACCAAGCAGAGGTCAAATGCAAAAGAATATTTATGTCGTAAACAATCAATACAAATTTTTAGTCTAAGTGAAAAGCCAAGTCTAAAGAAGAAAACCAAGGCAACAAATACAATCAGCAGCGGGATCAGGACGTTTGAGTCCCGGCCGTTTGTGTCCCGGCCGTTTGTGTCCCGGCCGTTTGAGTCCCGGCCGTTTGGGTCCCAGGCAGTTTGGGTCCCAGGCAGTTTGGGTCCCAGGCCGTTTTACTCCCCAGCCGAGCAATCCATGCTCCCCAGCATTGATTCCGCATTTGGGCCCCCGCATTTGGGCCCCGCATTTAGGCCCCAATTATAAAAATTTTATATTTTTCAACACAGATGTGTTGTACGTATTAGAACTGGTGCTGCACCAATAAAAAGCTATGTGGGTCATCAAAGGGTCAGCCATTATCCCGTACCATGTACCCCCAAAGGGTCAGCCCTTATCCCGGACCATGTACCCTCAAAGGGGCTTCCTATTGAATAAGGTTGCCTGCCGAAGGCAGGCAGGTAGAAAATCTAGAAAAGTCAGAATTTTCGATGGATTGTATGCGGAAGGGCCCAAACGCGTAGTAACCGGAAGTAGACCGTAAATGCTGAATGGCAGCTTGCTGTTGATTTTCTTCATCGCTTGAATAGTCACTGAGGCCATTTACAATTCCTCGGGCCAGTTCTGTAGTAGCATCCAACATCAGATCTCTAGATAAATATCAGTTTAATTCACGAAACAATTTCTTTTAACAAAACAAAAACATTTTTTTTTGAAAATGAATAATAGTTGTGCGGGGACTCAAACGGCCTGGGACCCAAACGGCCGGGACTCAAACGGCCGGGACACAAACGGCCGGGACACAAACGGCCGGGACACAAACGGCCGTGGTACCCAAACGGCCCGGGACTCAAACGTCGCGGACCCTCAGCAGCACCTGCAAAAAACCTCATTATCTTAGCATATATTTCAACCACATAATAACTTACGAAGACAATGATCAGGCCGATGAGCATATCGCAGTCAAAATTGCCTTCATCGTCGGTGAGGAACCAGATAGTGCCTTCCATGAGCGAGCTGCAGAACTCTTGCTGAAAAACTGATTATCCTTAGGGATCAAAATTATTAGGATAAAAACACACAATACAAGTCGGCTCTTTTGGCAGCAGATCGATCTGCTTCTGCGTCCTTCCACGAAGTTCCGTTTCCCTTTGCAAAGTCACAGAATCACGATTCTAAAGCAAGCAATTTAAAAAGAGTTAAGCAGCGAGATTTAAAAGCAGAACTGACATTAGCGTGAATTCCCGAAGACTGAACCAAAGTAGGAGAGCCTTCAGTAAACACGGCACGGAGCTTGGTTCTCATGACTTCGACTGTTTCCGCATTTTTCCAGAACTCTTTAGGACAGATCATCGTATCCGGCCCAAATGCAGACTAAATAGTGGCTCTTAATTGTCAAAATGTAGGATCAGACTGTGTAAATTAAAACGTGAATCACAAAGCTGTGACGCTGAAGCTCATATTCCTTAGCAGTATTTGTCGGATATCGCTCAACTTTGATGGATAAAGATTCTCCTGGAGAGATGGAACCAACAGTCGGATTTACAGTGAAGAGGACAGGAGCATTAGTTTTCACCTTGAAAAAGACTGTACGCGCAGATGGATTAGTCAAGACCAGAGTCGCAATACAAACTGCGTTCAATCGGCCATAAATAGAAACTATATTTCAAATGAAGATTGAAAAAAAAATACCTCGGAAAGACAATTTGGAACTAGGTTCAATTAGCAGCGCTTGCGGAAGTAAACTAGCTAACGGCTCAACCCTCATCATTTTGACTCGATCAAGGCTAAAAAGCTATCATTTACAGGGTGGCGCAAGGAATTCGGCCGATTTCAAACATCCATTACTTTTTGTTCTGACACGATTTCGAAATTCTGTGAACGCAGAACTTTACGGAGTTACTCATTTTTTATTTAAAATGAGTAAAGTTGTTTATTGTCTTGAACGGAATTCAAAATTTGACAATGACTCTAAAGTTGTAAAAGAAGCTTCATTTTATGAAGAGCACGCTGAACACGAATCCAGTGTCAGAATCAAAAGTTTTTCCAGCCGAAAAAAAATCTACCGACAAAAATTGTAATTAAAAATGTAGTTAAAAAACACAATAAACCTTTCATTTTGACTGTAAAATACGGTTCGTCGTAAAATTTTGACTCAAAGTGAGAAATTTGATAAAAAAAGAACAAAAAAAAATATGCCGATCTAAGCCGATCTGACTCGATCTGAACTGATCTGACCCGATCTGACCCGATCTGACCGGATCTGACCCGATCTGATCTAAATCGATCTGATCTTCTTTCAACTTTGTATAAAATACGTTTCGCCGTAAACTGTTGAATAAAATTTGAAATTTGACAAAATTAAAGAAAATAATATATTTTGCCGATCTGATCTTGATGTGATCTGATCTTCGGCGATCTGATCTGAACTGATCTGATCTTTGCCCACCTCTGCTTGGAATGCTATAAACGTGAAAGAAGCACCGTTAAAAGGGAGGGTGCATGTTGCGAATGATTTTTGACCATTGTTGTTTTCTTTTCTCATCCGTAACTTTTGTGAGCAATGACCTATTTGTAAAAAATAAATATAATAAAGAATTTTTGTAAAGAACGTCATAAAATCAAGCATTAGAAAAAGAATTTAAAAAAGCGGGCCTTACCGGACCGGCTGGGGCCGAAACTTTTCTAGCCCGGCCCGCTCAACACTACGGCCCGGCTCGTGCACAGGCCTGATTATGCGATTATCGAAAAAAAAAATTAAAATGTGTTTGGTCCCTTGTGGCTTTAAGAAATCGATGACAATAAAAAAATTTTTGGTGACAAGAAAGATGATTTCGGTGACAACTTTTTTCGTTGACAAGAAAATTATTTTTGGTGACAATAAGAAATTTTGTTCATATGTTCTTACGTAGGTACGTTATGTAGAGCGTTTATTTAGGTCAATTTCCAGTAACTGTAGCCGAAACAGCTAGATTTTTTATTTTTAAAATCAATTACTGTGAAAATAAACAATACATTGATGAAAATACGTTATTGCCTCGGGTGTGAATCGATTCAATTAATTGGATTTAATCGTCTGGAAAAATAAATTTGTTTAGATCCAATCGAAAAATTGTCACGTGCAATAGTTTGCTTCTCCTCGTTAATGGAACACCCATTTTTTATTTTTTCTGAACTAATAGATTTTGAAAGAAATTCAAGCCGTATAAGTCAAAAAAGCTGGAAAAGATAAATAGATCAGAACAGAACACAATTTAGAAACAACTTAAAAAGCTATTATTGAAAAAAGATATAATTTAAAAAACCACCGGAAAAAGTGTCTTCGGGCAACGGTGGCCTAATTTTCCCAAAAATTTCCGGGCGCACCCCGGCGACGGTGCCAGCGCCGACGCCCGTCCAAGTATGTTCAGAACTTGAACAGGGATTGAAACACAGAAGAAATGTGTTAAAACTGTGCGAAAAGATGATTTGAATGAAAAAGTGGATAAAAACGATCGAAAGTTTATATTCTTGTCAATATTTTTTGCCATGGGCTTAAAATTTAGAATAAATTTGAAGAGAAAATTTCAACAAGACAGAACCGTGAAATCGAGGATCGACTGTATAGCGCAATTTCCATAGTGTTTCATAACTTTTTTTATTCAGGGTGAATGAACTTTTTCTTCCATATTCGTTTGCCGTATAACTTTTTTCCATGTACCATCTATTCAAAAGCTCTTGCATTGCCATTCTGTTTGAAGAAAGAACGCTGAGTTTTGAATCTTATCAGTCTAGTTAAGGCTAAAAAATTGCTCTTTCTTAAGAAAATTGAAAAAAAACGTTTATTCAAGAAACAACAAAAATTCTTTTTTTTTTCCTGATTTCTACACTTCTTTCATTTTTTCAACACAAATTCAAAGACAGCGACCTATTTGGTACATTTCTCTAATGATTCGTTCACTTAAAGCGGATATTGAGCCGTAGGCTGATCCTTGTGAGCCTGACTTTTTACATGACTCCAAAATGGACAATTTTCAAATGAGCCATAATTAGATTTATAGAATTCAAAACTCACCGTTTTTGTACAAAATGGCTACGCAAGAGCTTTTGAATGGATAACAGATAGAAAAATTAAGAGCACTCGAAAAAAAGATCACAGAAAACAAATATGGGAGAAAAATTTGATCAATGTGATTATAGTAAGTGTCGAAATTTATCCATATATATATATATTCAGTGTGCTTTTACTAGCGTATAATTTAGGGTGCATTTGTTTTCGGCCGTGTAATTTTAAAATTCCGGTCGTAAATTAGCGCGGCAGGTAATCAGATCTTGGTACGTGCCTCATGATAAATGATAATCATTGAACTCAGCAGTCAGATCAAAATCAGGAATAATGTTCGTCTATAATTTGATTGTCGTGAAAAAAACCATGAATAGAATTTAAAATTCTGGATCAAAACAAATTCTGTATTCAGACCCGGGAGCAGGATCAAAGATTGTCGTCGATCCTGATCCCGAGTACTATATAGAGATTGTAGCTTCATTCTTAACCAACTAAATGTTAGAATTTTTTCACATATTAAACACAATTCTAGTTTCAGAGTAAGATGCTGCTTGAAAATTTTTCCGAAAGATCTTTGATGCTATTTATCACATTTCTAGCCTTCATAAATAGTGTTTCAGAATGGGAAAATATGAGTGTTGAAGACAAAGAAGCGGAACAAGGACAAAACATTGAAAAGTTCAAACAAATATATGTTTTGACAAAACAGCTAGAGTTATCACTGCTAGAAGAAAAAGCCAAAAGCCGAGCATCTATATTGCAAGAAAGTAAACTCGAGGACTTAGAAAAACTATAAACAAAATTTGAAAAAAAGGTACCGCTGGGGTTATTCAGCTCAAAACTTTGTTCTGACAAGGTAGCATATGGTAGTGACCGAGCTATATACTATTGGATAGAGCTTCTGAAATGCTTTCAAAAGCAGGGTTCGTGGCCGAGAAACACACAAATTGTGTGAATTATTGGTACGAAAACGCACAAACTTCAATAATAACAAAGTGAAAAAACATACAACTTTATGTTTTTACACATATCATTCTGGTAACTTCAAGGCGGCCATAACTTTTTTTGACCATCCTAAAAATATTACTGTCGTTTTTTTCCCATACTAAATCGACTATTCTAAATCGAATGGTATAATCAGGATCGAGTTAGCAAGAAAATAGACTATCGGTTAATAGTTAATTTACTCAGACTTTAATAATGTGGGTTTGGAGTCAGTATTTTAAATTAAAATCAGATTAAAATTTTTAATCTGAATCGTATTTGGTCACGTAAAAATAACGTCCCTTTCGTTTATGCTTCTAATAATTTCAGCACCTATTGACTAGTGTAGACCGTTTAATAATTTTATTCTCGTTTTCCAGGACAAGAATTATCGTGCACTAGACCTCCGCCTGAAAAAGACCCGAGCAATGCGCCGTCAAGCAATGCTCCGTGATTGGTGTAAAAACATTCCAATCATCAACATTATCAAAATTGGTGTAAAAGAGGCCAATTTTTCGTCTATTAGTAAACTTTATTTCTGGGTCGGATTCCATAAGTCTGTAAACACAGATCGACTCAGTTTTGGAAGGAGGGAAAATATTATTGTCCGATGGTCTGATTCTTTGATAAATAAATTCTGATTATACGATTCAACTAGATAGCCAGATAGGACAGTTAAGTGTTCAGGTGGAACCTCTACAGTCAATCTTTGATATAACGTACACCCTAGGGACCAGGTCAGCTGTACGTTATATTATCTAAATACGCGAGGGTAGGCGATGATAGGCAATGGTAAGTGAGGATAGGCGAGGTAGGCGAGGTAGAGTAGGTGGGTTAACAGGTAGGTTGGATGTTCTACCCGAACAGCAGAGATAGCATCCGAAACACTAATGTTCCCGAACGACATAGGCGCCGATTGGCGCTTGCAGACCTCAGTTCTATCAATAATAATTTCAAATTGTTTTTTATTTACAAATATTGTTTAGAAAACGAATTTGTTGACATTTCACTAGTCAAGCCCACTGTTGCTTTACAATGCCCCATCGGACAACTTATCCGACTTTCACTGCTCCACAACTGTCCCTGTCAAAATGTGACTCATATCGAATAGATCATAACGTTTGAAATTCAAATTGCAAACACAAAATAATTTGAAAAGATTTTTGACAAAATCTACGTGGTCGCCGCGCATTCAAACCTTCGAAATTTTTGTCACCTTAGCAAACAACGAACAAAAAATTGTCACCCTTAGCCTTGGCGAAAAGTAGCCAGTAAAAAGACGGTATTTTCGTTTTTTCGTTCAGGTCTCTGCTCTATGAAAAAGTCGTGAAGTTTGGGTTATTAAGGTTCATGTGTAAATATAAAGCCCTTCATAAGGCTCTAATTGGTGAGGGGGGGACAATTAGCCGGACCTTTATCGAGATTTTTAAAGAAAATGCGGATTGAGACCTACATTATAAAAAATAAGCCCTTAATAAGGGCTTCCAAATAAGGTCTTATTAAGGGCTTATTTTCTATAATGTAGGTCTTAATCCGCATTTTCTTCAAAAATCTCGATGAAGGTCCGGCTAATTGTCCCCCCCCCCCTCACCAATTAGAGCCTCATTGAGGGCTTATCTACGATGTATTCGAAGCGTTATTAACACGCAAACAAACAAACTTGGGTGTTATAGGACTGTCTTTTAACGCTGAGCACGATGACGCAATTTTTTCGTGAAAAGGTGTGAGTGATACGGATAAAACAGCTCCTGAAAATAGGTAACTTTCACCTGACCACCTGGTATTTGAGCAAAAAATCGTGGTACTCGCTTAAATTAAAGAAGCACTCAGATGTGTAATATACCAAAATAAAGGGCGTAATCAGGGCTATCTATTGCGCGCAAACTTGTATCTGAGGGATTTTTATTTCCCAGAGCATTTTAGATTTTTTCATCATAAGCCAGTTTTCGAAAACCCTTAATTTTAACCATAAAATGGTCCTAGACATGTCATAGTTGCATTTAACTTCTCAATACGTGCTGAATATAGGGAACATTCTGAAAAAGCAGAATTAGAAAACGGGCGACGGTAAATTCGCCGACAGGTGAATTCGCCAAGAGCTTTTTGGCCCTAGTAAAAAATCTGGTGTTTTTTTGCCTTGGTGCCCCTGTTTTTTTGGTGTAATTTTGAATCTCATGTCTTGTGACCTTTGTTTTTTATTTTGTTTTCTGAGTATGATTTAATAAACTTTCATTGAATAAACTTCCTTGATTTACTTGCAAAATTACGCCAAAAAATATGGCAACCCTGGGTGAGATGCGTTTCAGCATGGCAAATCTTTTACCTATTTGACTACTAGATTTTTGTTTTGACCAAACCAACTCAAACCTTGATTTTAACTCTAACACTATGACCCTCTGATTACGACTTCGGACAACACTGATTGTCTAAAAATTAAGGGGGAGGGGGTGGGATTATTAGAGGGTGAAAGATTATTTTTCATGATAGCCGACTATGTGGAACGATAAACACGAATATGAGGTTATCTTTTCATCTGATCACTTTTGAGTGAAGGACATTCTATAGTCAAAGCACGACACCTGAACAGTTACAAAATGTCTATCCTAGTTAAATTATGCATCGACAGCAGCCAAGATTGTGAGAACATACCAACCGTGAACCTTACCAAAATTAGTGTAAAAAAGTCTGAAAGAAAGAAAAGTGCTCGAGATCAATGTTTTGAAAACAGTTTTTTGACTATTTTTTATGCCCCTAGACATATTTACAATGAAAAACTTTGAACATTGTTGAAATATAACTTCGGCTAATTGCTGTATATCATCACAGCAGTGGCAGAATTTGAAAAAATCTTGAGTATTTTACTATCGCTGTAGTGATATACAGCAATTGTCCGAGGCTCTATTTTAACAAACTTCAAATTTTTCTAACGTGAACATGTTAAGGGGCATGAAAAATAGTCAAAAATTGTGTTCAGGGTTTATTATACAAAAACAAAAAAAGTTAAATAAATTGAGTATGAAACATCTTTTATGATATATCAAAAGGTATAACGATGATTCCTTATAATAAAGGTATACAGCCGACGCTCGATTTATTGTTCAGTTCGATTTAGGTTCACCTAGAACGGCCCAGAGTGAACACTAAATCGAGCGTCGACTGTAATTCTATACCTTATTTGTTAAGGTCTGATATTTGATCTAATTAGTCTAGGTCAGCATGGACCACCTTGTCTGCATTTTCACTGGTAGAAGAAGCTTATCTGAAAAGGCACTTCAAAATGCTAGCAATATGAGCAAAAATACACTCTTTGCAAATAACAACAAACGCTATACAAATAATTACACTAACCATAATACTTGCGAAAATTACAAGAAAAGTTATAAAAAAACTGACAATGATATTTGTCCTGGCAGGAAAAATAGTCTTTTCGCCATTTTTCAAATTTGACACGCCTTGGGTGAGTTTTCGTACCAAAAAGCTAATCAGCTAATCGACTTTTATTTGCAACTAAAAGACTTTTTCTGCAGCTAAAAGACTTTTTTGTAGCTATTTTTGCTGCTGCTTATTTATTGCCTGCATTGTTTTTTTAGCAAGGATAAAAAGATATTATACAGTTGAAGAGTGGAGAGGTACGAATCATATTTTGAGCTCTCGGGTTCAAATCCCCCTGGGTGCACACCCTATTTTTCACTAAATTTTAGTGAGTTAACCGAGATTTTGAGAGTTGAAATAAATCGCCCATGGCGATTTAGAGTAAATACGTCAATTTCAAGCAAAAATTGAAAAAATGCGTTGGTCCCCCTGTTTTTATTTGGGCCAAAACTTTTTTTTTGCCACTTTTGATCAGTAACCCCTATTTCTTATTGCATTTTTGTGAGAAAGTGGTGGGTAAAACCTTGTACCGGAAGCCTACGACCACAGCTTCATTACAGTTTATGTTTGTTCGCACTGGATGAACTCGAGTCCGACACAAAATGATGGATTTCGGATAAAACGAAGGCCTGAGCGAGGCCATGGTTTGTTTCCAGGCTACAAAAGAATTGTAGCCTAGTTTTTAAAGAAAATGCGGATTGAGACCTACATTATAAAAATAAGCCCTTAATAAGGGCTTCCAAATAAGGTCTTATTAAGGGCTTATTTTCTATAATGTAGGTCTTAATCCGCATTTTCTTCAAAATCTCGATGAAGGTCCGGCTAATTGTCCCCCCCCCCTCACCAATTAGAGCCTCATTGAGGGCTTATCTACGATGTATTCGAAGCGTTATTAACACGCAAACAAACAAACTTTTGGGTGTATAGGACTGTCTTTTAACGCTGAGCACGATGACGCAATTTTTTCGTGAAAAGGTGTGAGTGATACGGATAAAACAGCTCCTGAAAATAGGTAACTTTCACCTGACCACCTGGTATTTGAGCAAAAAATCGGTGGTACTCGCTTAAATTAAAGAAGCACTCAGATGTGTAATATACCAAAATAAAGGGCGTAATCAGGGCTATCTATTGCGCGCAAACTTGTATCTGAGGGATTTTTATTTCCCAGAGCATTTTAGATTTTTTCATCATAAGCCAGTTTTCGAAAACCTTAATTTTAACCATAAAATGGTCCTAGACATGTCATAGTTGCATTTAACTTCTCAATACGTGCTGAATATAGGGAACATTCTGAAAAAGCAGAATTAGAAACGGGCGACGGTAAATTCGCCGACAGGTGAATTCGCCAAGAGCTTTTTGGCCCTAGTAAAAAATCTGGTGTTTTTTTGCCTTGGTGCCCCCTGTTTTTTGGTGTAATTTTGAATCTCATGTCTTGTGACCTTTGTTTTTTATTTTGTTTTCTGAGTGATGATTTAATAAACTTTCATTGAATAAACTTCCTTGATTTACTTGCAAAATTACGCCAAAAAATATGGCAACCCTGGGTGAGATGCGTTTCAGCATGGCAAATCTTTACCTATTTGACTACTAGATTTTTGTTTTGACCAAACCAACTCAAACCTTGATTTTAACTCTAACACTATGACCCTCTGATTACGACTTCGGACAACACTGATTGTCTAAAATTAAGGGGGGAGGGGGTGGGATTATTAGAGGGTGAAAGATTATTTTCATGATAGCCGACTATGTGGAACGATAAACACGAATATGAGGTTATCTTTTCATCTGATCACTTTTGAGTGAAGGACATTCTATAGTCAAAGCACGACACCTGAACAGTTACAAAATGTCTATCCTAGTTAAATTAAATGCATCGACAGCAGCCAAGATTGTGAGAACATACCAACCGTGAACCTTACCAAAATTAGTGTAAAAAAGTCTGAAAGAAAGAAAAGTGCTCGAGATCAATGTTTTGAAAACAGTTTTTTGACTATTTTTTATGCCCTAGACATATTTACAATGAAAAACTTTGAACATTGTTGAAATATAACTTCGGCTAATTGCTGTATATCATCACAGCAGTGGCAGAATTTGAAAAAATCTTGAGTATTTTACTATCGCTGTAGTGATATACAGCAATTGTCCGAGGCTCTATTTTAACAAACTTCAAATTTTTCTAACGTGAACATGTTAAGGGGCATGAAAAATAGTCAAAAATTGTGTTCAGGGTTTATTATACAAAAACAAAAAAAGTTATGAATAAATTGAGTATGAACATCTTTTATGATATATCAAAAAAGGTATAACGATGATTCCTTATAAATAAGGTATACAGCCGACGCTCGATTTATTGTTCAGTTCGATTTAGTGTTCACCTAGAACGGCCCCAGAGTGAACACTAAATCGAGCGTCGACTGTAATTCTATACCTTATTTGTTAAGGTCTGATATTTGATCTAATTAGTCTAGGTCAGCATGGACCACCTTGTCTGCATTTTCACTGGTAGAAGAAGCTTATCTGAAAAGGCACTTCAAAATGCTAGCAAATATGAGCAAAAATACACTCTTTGCAAATAACAACAAACGCTATACAAATAATTACACTAACCATAATACTTGCGAAAATTACAAGAAAAGTTATAAAAATAAACTGACAATGATATTTGTCCTGGCAGGAAAAATAGTCTTTTCGCCATTTTTCAAATTTGACACGCCTTGGGTGAGTTTTCGTACCAAAAAGCTAATCAGCTAATCGACTTTTATTTGCAACTAAAAGACTTTTTCTGCAGCTAAAAGACTTTTTTGTAGCTATTTTTGCTGCTGCTTATTTATTGCCTGCATTGTTTTTTTAGCAAGGATAAAAAAGATATTATACAGTTGAAGAGTGGAGAGGTACGAATCATATTTTGAGCTCTCGGGTTCAAATCCCCTGGGTGCACACCCTATTTTTCACTAAATTTTAGTGAGTTAACCGAGATTTTGAGAGTTGAAAATAAATCGCCCATGGGCGATTATTAGAGTAAATACGTCAATTTCAAGCAAAAATTGAAAAAATGCGTTGGTCCCCCTGTTTTATTTGGGCCAAAACTTTTTTTTTGCCACTTTTGATCAGTAACCCCTATTTCTTATTGCATTTTTGTGAGAAAGTGGTGGGTAAAAACCTTGTACCGGAAGCCTACGACCACAGCTTCATTTACAGTTTATGTTTGTTCGCACTGGATGAACTCGAGTCCGACACAAAATGATGGATTTTCGGATAAAACGAAGGCCTGAGCGAGGCCATGGTTTGTTTCCAGGCTACAAAAGAATTTCCAGGCTACAAAATGAGATAATTTTTCAAAATTAGGGTGAAAAAAGACAGTTCTTCGTCTACTAGTTTTGTTAACTATTTGTGCTCATATTTGCTAGCATTTTAAAGTGCCTGTTCAGCTAAGGCTTCTTTTACTGGTAAAAATGCAGATAAGGTGGTCCATGTTGACTTATCCTAATTAGATCAAGTAGTAGACCTTAATAAATAAGGTCTAAAATTATACCTTATTTCATAAGGTATCATCAATACACCTTCTTTGATATATCATAAAAGATGTTACTCCTCAATTTATAATAACTTTTTTGTTTTTGAATAAAAAAGGCTGAAAACTTTTTTTTGACTATATTTCATGCCCTTTAACATATTCGCGTTAGGAAAATTTGAACTTTGTTAAAATAGAGTTTCGGACAATCGCTGTATATCACCATAGCAGTAGCAGAATTTTAAAAAATCTTCAGTATTTTACTATCGCTGTGGTGATATAAAGTAATTGTCCGAAGCTCTATTTCAGCAAAGTAGGTTAATGTGTATATATTGAGAGGCATGAAATATAGTCAAAAAATTGTTTTCAGCCACAAAAATTATTTTATTCAAGGTTTTTCAAATGTTTCTGAGCCTTTAATTTTTCAGCAAATTATTGGAAAACACTTTTTGAGAAATAAATTGTTGGATATTGTCAATAAAAAAGCACTCTTTTGTGATTCAATTTCGAATTATGTTTTTTGACTTTGCATATAAAACATTTTATTGTTACTCTAGAAAAATGTGAAATTATTTACGATATTACCAAAAAGTATGATTATTTAGTGTGAAGATTTCAACAAGATTTTTTCAAAATGTGCTTAACAGGCACCACTGATTCTGTCTAGCTACTGGCCACTGCCAGATCCAGAGCCACTGCCGGAGTCGCCATAGCTTCCACCGTTCTGGGAACATCCGCCACACCAGCTCGCTTCACCGCCCATAACTCCACCGTCACAGGCACCACCTCCTGAAAACAAAATTTTAAGAATACTGAACGACAAAAAAGTATAAGAAAGTTATTTGGCATCACATTTCATATTTAATTTTATAAATTTTTCGGATAGCATTTTTTAAAGCTGCTTTTTATTTTTTATGGCATCGCTTTTTGTTTTTTATCAACAAAAAATATTATCAAAAATGATTGAAATGAAAGAAGAAACACAAAAAATTGTAGATTTTTTCCAAATCCATTTATCACGAAAAATCTTATGGAAGAAAAACTTTGATAAGACGCAAGTAATTTTCCAATTTTTCTAAAATTAGGTAATATTTAATTTTGAGTGCTTACTTTTTATTGTAAAAATAGCTCGATTACTAGTTAGTAATTTTTTATAAAGTACAGTCGACGCTCTCCATAAGGGACCCCCTCCATAAGGGACAGCTCTCTATAAGGGACAGAAATTTAGCCCATTTGGTCACAGTTAGTATAATTTGACCTAAACCCACGCTCTACATAAGGGACGCTCTCTATAAGGGACAAAAAAGTCGGTCCCTTCGAGTCCCTTATGGAGAGCGTCGACTGTATAATCACCTGGAGTCGAGCCATCGCAAACAAAACCGCCAGAACTTCCGCCGTTGCCCATTTTCGAGAGTTGACTTAAGAAAACGTGCAGAGGATATCTAAAAATATGCACTAATTTAAAAACGGAAAATACAAACTTTCAAAGCAATTGATAAAAGCTTATCTTTCTTCTCTTTTTATAGAGAAAGTTGATGGGCGTTGCTATCCCAAGTTCACATAAAAAAGAATTAAACATCACAATTTATTATGTAAGAGCAGTGGCAAAAACACCATTTTCTTCTTTTGAAGCGCAAACATATTGCACGTCCTCTTTTTCATTACGTAATTGTTGGAAAATCATTTGTAAAGAAAACGGTTTTTCAGATGTTTAGGAAAAATGAGCAGCAAGTGATTATCTGAGAACCTATTCACTTTTTAATGTAAACACATAACGCATTCATTTTTTGGGTACAAAATAAGCTTTGATTTGATCGGTTACGAAAACAAATTCGCAAATTAAGAGTGTTAGCAAGCGACACAAAGAAAATCAATAAAAAGAAGCAAAATAAATGTTGATTGTATTGTGGGCATAAAATTGATTGGTTCAAAAAAGTTTAATTAATGTTTTTATTAGGTTGTGTCAAAAGTTCGTTCTGTTTTGGCTTGGTCCCGCCTGTTGTTAATATTCAATATTTCTTGCTGATTTTTTTTGTGCTGTTTTAATTGCCATTTGTATTTTTTTGACGCATGTGTCCTAGACTTACTTGCGCACGCTGATTCCGTTGCGCTCATCAAAAAATTAAAAATGTCATGAAAATAAAAAGATATGGCCATTTTAGGGAAAATAAAGGGTAAAATTGACTCAAAATGGCCATATCTTTTTATTTTCATGACATTTTTAATTTTTTGATGAGCGCATCGGAATCAGCGTGAGAAAGTAGGTCTAGGACAAATTAGTCAAAAAATACAAAATGGAAAAAAAAACTGGTCAAAAATAGATGCAGCAAGAAATATCGAACCAGCTCCCATTTATTAACAACAGGGGGACCAAGGCAAAACGGAACGAAAATAAACAAACGTTAGTAAAAGAAGGCAAATGAATGTAAATACAAACCCCATTTCTTCGAAGTCACGAGTGGGGGTCTTCAATGTGCAGAAGCGCCAATTCGAAAGAGTCCCGATGCGTGGAGAGCCCAGATTCGGGTAGGTGAGGGCGCTTACCCAAGATGGGTTGCCAAAACTTGCATCACCGATCAATTCGACGTTGGCGACGTTCGCTACCGAATCGGAAGGACTATGGACAAAATAGGGTTGTGGAGACTCGACCTTGGCTCTTTGCAATGGAACCACAGCGTCTTGGACTTTGGAGACAATAACTTTGTCAACCACCACCACCGTATCACTGGAGTAAGTTGTTGGTTTTTAAAAGAAGTCAAAAGCGTTTAAGGATGCTGCTTTCTTTGTCACTGGATGGGTGGACGACAAGAAAAGCCATCGCCACATCAATGCCCTAAAATGCGCCTATTTGAAAGTCCCCAGCCTAAAGTTTCTCTCAATGCGCGCAATTTTCAAAAAGGCTCCCAAAGAATTTTGTGTTCAATGGACGGAAAAGGCTTTGCTTTCAAAATCGGCCAAGTTTATCCACGAATTTTGTGAGACATATGATTTGCACAAAAATTAAATTTAGTTAAAAGTTAAATTTGGTGTGCTTTATATGTTGAAATAATTAGAATGTTTTTGGAAATTAATGCTATATGAATAAAAAAAAATTTACTAATGATTTAATAGACGTGCGCCAGGATGAGTTTTTTTGTGATCAGCACATTAAAGTTTAGGGTCGTTTTTGCTTAAAGAACGTAAAATGTAAATATTCGGAAAAACAAAAAATGAATTTTCAGAAAAAACATTGTTTCGTCGACAAGTTTTGCCAATTAGTAAAAGCTTTTTTAAAACAAACTTACTAAAGTGTCTGACAGAGTGCAGGACGTTTGCCCCCAAAGGACGTTTCCCCCCAGGTACGTTTCCCCCAAAGGACGTTTCCCCCAAGGGACGTTTCCCCCCAAAATGTATTCAATGTTAGAAATTCATAATTGTCATTCGTGGACAATTCATGATAGTACATAGAAGTGTTTGTAAACAAATTTACATTAAAAAGCGTTTGAAACTACGCCAAATTTTTCAATCGGCTGACAAAGTTCATTTCACCTTTTGCAATTCATTCTTGAAATATTTAAATTAGTTTTGACGTAGTGATTGTATTTCTGTAAAAGGTGAATACACCTAGCTTTTCCTATTTGTTTTGTCAACATCTACTTTTTAGATATGAACGCTAACAACAATCTCCGCGCCGTTCTAGAAGATTTGGATCGTGGCTTCAATGTGTATCAGGTAGGTGTATTATAGGGCTGTATATGAACTCGTAAAATTTAAACTGGTAAAACATGAGACTCGTGAATCATGGAACTGGTGAAATTTTTTTTTCGAAAAACATCAAACTCGATAATCAATGAACTGGAGAATCGAGTTTGGTGAAACATGAAACCCGCGAAAACGAGTTTTGAAAAACATGGAACTCGCGGAAACCAGTTTGAAAAACATGGAACTCGTAAATTTGCTTGCTCGCGTTTCTGTACTTCGTGAAACAACTTTTTAGAGATTCTGTACTTCGTGAAACAATTTTTTAGAGATTCTGTTATTTATATTTGCATGTATTCGTTGTCTTTTCTGTGGTTTACAGCTGTTGTTCACGGGTTTTTTGTTTTACCATATTCGGTCAAAACTGTGAAAAAATATGCTTTAGTCCCCCCTGTTATTTTTTTTCGGTAAAAATTGATAAAATATTTTTTTAACCTTGATTCCCCAAGCTAATTTTTTTCCACAAATACCATGGGAGAGTTGACTGTATTTCGAGAGTCTACTGGATTGCGAGAGTTGACTGTATTGGGATAGTTGACTGTATTGGGATAGTTGACTGTATTTCGAGAGTTGACTGTATTGCGAGAGTTGACTGTATTTCGAGAGTCTACTGGATTGCGAGAGTTGACTGTATTTCGAGAGTCTACTGGATTGCGAGAGTTGACTGTATCGCGAGAGTTACTGTATTGGTAGAGATGACTGTATTGTTGACTGTCTTGCAAGAGTTGACTGTATTGGGATAGTTGACTGTATTGGGATAGTTGACTGTATTTCGAGAGTTGACTGTATTGGGATAGTTGACTGTATTTCGAGAGTTGACTGTATTGCGAGAGTTGACTGTATTTCGAGAGTTGACTGTATTGCGAGAGTTGACTGTATTTCGAGAGTCTACTGGATTGCGAGAGTTGACTGTATCGCGAGAGTTACTGTATTGGTAGAGATGACTGTATTGTTGACTGTCTTGCAAGAGTTGACTGTATTGGGATAGTTGACTTATCCGTAAAAGTTGAAGTGCACCCCCTCCTCCAAAGAGTATGAGTTCTCTAGCCGTCAAACACCAAGAGTATGAGTTTTCTTACCATTTTTAGGCTTAGAGAACTCATACTCTTGAGAAGACAGGCCAGCTTGCCCAACGGCCAGTTCGCCCGTTTTTAAAAATGACTACTTTGTCAAAAAAAAAGCCACCCAACATATTTTTTAACTTTTTTGTAGTTCGGGGAACACGTTCGAGTCCGTCCTAACATACGCTGGCCTACCCTTGCCTAAGCCTAAAACAAAAACGGGGCGAACTGGCCGTGGGGCGAACTGGCTGTTTACCCTCTTTGGAGAGGGCGGCGCACTTCATATGCTGACGCCTTATCGCGGTTTGCAAATAGCGGGGAACAATTGACCGCCATTGGTCATCCCTAGCCACAACAAATAAATGGGATGAAAAAAATACGACCCACCACCACGCGGAATCGAACTTGAGATCCTCGAACACTGAACTACAGAGCACTAGGCTATCAAGGCACACAGCTTTGCGGTCTGATAGTGGTTACATATTGTTCAAAGTCAGCTATATATAGTGAATACAGTCGATAACCGCAGAATCTTACGCAATAACATGATGACTTATCCTCACGTAAGTCATAAAATTACAGGTCCTAGATACGTGAAAACACAAATTTCCGAGCTCCATGATTTCCGAAACTCGTTTCCGCGAGTTCCATGTTTTCAAAACTCGTTTCCGCGAGTTCCATGTTTTTCAAAACTTGTTTCCGCGAGTTCCATGTTTTTCAAAACTCGTTTTCGCGGGTTCCATGTTTTTCGAAAGTCATTTTCACGAGTTATAATTTTACGATTGTCATGTTTTACCAGTTTAAATTTTACGAGTACATATACAGCCGTATTATAGCGATAATTTTTTAGTGCTTAGTATTTTTAAATTTTCAGGACGATGAATTCGATATGAATCAGGAAGGCATGGAACAAATGAACGAAATCAATCCAGAAGAACCAATGCATGTTGTCGATGTGCAAGCACCTATTCCTCCAGCTGTAATTATTTAACACTAAGTATTTGTTCATGTTTGTTTTAGGTATTCGTTGAGTCAAAAAGGAACAAGAATCTTCTAGCGTACGATGGCTTTACGTTTTGGTGGCATCGCAACTACAAGGAGAAATCATACTGTGGGATATTTTGCCGGATCGCTTGGAGCGTATTCTTTTGTGGTTGCAGATCAACTACATCGGTAATTTTTTGATTTTAAATTAAAGCTAGTTCCATTGTTCAGGGAGAAATGATATTCGTGAAAGGAATGAAGTATTCGTGCCGCCGCGATTTGCTCACTCTCTCTGGAGCGTTTATGAACGGACGCTCAATGGTCAACACCGAACAAATAATTATGCGGAAGCTGCAAAATCATCGGATCCAAACAGAATTGGACGTTTGCCATCCTGGAATTGGAAACTTTATCACTGTATCAAGTCGTTCAGCAAGGAAGGGATCAAAATCATCTGCAATGGTTGGACGGAAAAGCTCCAAAAGGGAAAAGACAGAAGTATCAAAAAGCTGACGAAAGGATTCTTCGAGTTGTGCAAGCATATGACGAAAGAACGTCTGAAGAATTTTGGCCGGCATAGCTCACAATTATGAAATGGATGAAGATCTGGCGAATTAGATACAAAGTTCTCTCTGTACACATTCTCTCTATACTTGTTACTGTTGTTAATTTATGATTGGTCTCTATGTACACATACTCTCAATACATTGTTTTGTTGTGGGTTTATGATTGTTTTCACTGTTTAATAAATTGTTTGAATTCCATGGCGTGTAGTGATGAATTGACGATTAATAGAGCATTTAATGACCCTATGGGGGCGTTAATTAGAGGAAATACGGTTTTGTTTGTTAATTTTTTATTTAATAAGATAATAATGTGAAACATAAGTTTAACCTATAAATTAAAATTGTAAACTACGAAAGAATTAGGATAATTATGAATTTCTAACATTGAATACATTTTGGGGGGAAACGTCCCTTGGGGGGAAACGTCCTTTGGGGGAAACGTACCTTGGGGGAAACGACCTTGGGGGAAACGTCCGTGTACCGTCTGACATTTAATTTAACTTATTTTTCCATCACGTCCCATGGCTGCTAAAATTAGCATTTTGTCTAGTAAATCGACTAAACTGAACACCTTTAGTAATGTCAGAATTTGAATGAAGGGAGTACAGCTTGCGCCACGCAAAGGAAATAAGGGCTGTGTTTGGACGGAAAGGGAATACGAGAACTCTTATAAATTTCAATACAAAATTATCTTTTATTATCAATTTTCAGCCAGAATTCTAACAAATTTAAGCCTTTAACTTTTTTATTCGATTTTCAGGTATTCGATTTTCTTTAACTAAGTCAAAAAAATTGACTGCACACTGGGATCTTAAAGAGTGAATAACGGCCTTAAAAATCGAATTTTGCAGAAAAAGAGCAGAAGAAGAATTAAGGATGGAGAAGCACTTCCTTCTTGACTGCAAAGAACAAATAAGTGTTTCTCAACGATTCTATACAGCACGGAACACTCACATCATTATTCGATAATATTCATTTTTCCACCGTGCACGAAATTTCGCAGCATATGTATGAATGACATGCGCTTCTTCTAGCAATATTTTTTATTGCTACATAGAATTTTTGACGCTACTCGGTAATAAACCCCGGCCCCAAAAAGCTACTGGGAAATACGCGGTCTGGAAAACTATTCATTTTTTTGAATAGGCTAACGGCATTTTCTTTAAAAATGTTCAGTTTGAATGATTAACTATCGTTGCAGGCGCCGTTAGGCGCCAACCAACCTAGTTATATATTGTTTGAGAGCTGAGATTCTGCGCTTTGTTATGAGGTATGACATTGTAGAGGTAAAGACAGTTATTCACTAATTTTTAACCCGATTTGATTCCGAGAAGTACACTTGACCTTGATCTTGATCTCACTTGACCTTGCCCTTGATCTTGATACTTGAGTTTATTTTTTTTAAGATCAAGGTCAAGGTGACCTTGATCTTGACTTTACCTTGATTTCAGACCTTGACCTTGAACTTGACCTTGATTTTTGAAAACACTGGTTTGATGCTATCAGATGCAGTTTTTCGTGTAGATTCCAAAACTGCAACCTATTTTTTTTTGCGCCTCTGTTGCTTCACGGCTAAAGCAGCATCTTTTGGGAAAAATGCACAGATCAAAATGTGTAATTTTGCTTTAACTTGACTGAAAACATAAAATTTTTGCAAAATATGGCGAATTTCCACAACGATTTTGTAGAGCTGCTCAAGCTTAGTAGAATGAGCTCAAACACGCATATGAGCATATGCAAAACAGACCACTAGTGCCTATTTTAAGAAAAGAGGTCAATTTTGGAGGTTGAAAATAATCACCTCAATATGAATGGCCGTAACTCAAAATTTTCATCTAACAAGTGACACTATTGGGATGTCATTTTGAGGACACTATCACGTAAATTTTTATTGCAAATTTTCTAGAGCATGTAGGACTCCTAAGTGAAACTGGGCCATTGAAGCGATATTACCACAGAAAGTGGTACAACCCTTTCATTGGAGTTATGAAACGACCATGATAGGTATCATGGTTTTGTTGGACATTTTTATATAATGTCTTTTGTTTACAAAATTTTCATTTTTGAGTTGTGTGCATTTAGTACTCAAAATGACCGCTAGAATCTAGCAAACATTTTGGTAATAAAAAACCTACAAGTTTTTATAAAATTTTGTAGAAATAAGCAAAATCAAGCCGAGTAACAGAGTGTTACAGAGATTAGGTCACGTAAAACACTGTTGTGTGACTTAGTTTTGCTGGTTTTTCAATTTTTATATAAACATTTTGTATTTTAAATAGGGTGACGGGTTATTGAGAGGCGTGGGTCTTAATGGCAAAAGTTTTAATATTTTCAAAACGACCGGTAAAATCGGAGTCCTTGCGATATTTGCGACTAAAAGGTGCTCGTCTTAATAAGAGGTACCTGTTTTGGTAACAGGTACCTGTCTTGATAACAGGTACTGGTCTAAACAAAATTCAGCCATTTAGGTGGTTATTCACCTAATCAGGTGGTAGATAACCTAGTTATCGGAATTTTGGTGGGAGAAACTGAAAATTATGCTACAATGTTACAAAATAATTTTTTGAACTCGGAGTGTTGAGATATGGCTTTTGAAAATAATCAGTTCCTTTAAAAAATGACCAAAATCCGTGTTTTTTAATTTTTTTCGGATTTTAGTATTGTTCAAAGAAATGGATTTTTTTCCAAAAAGCCATATTTCAACACTTAGATTTTCAAAAACTATCGATTTTGAACGATTAATAATTATTTTTGATGCCTTCAGGCACTAAATGCAATCCGAATGTGCGAGCTTTCAAGTGGTAACAAACTTATCTGGTGGAATAACGGAAAATTTGGAAAGTTACCTAAATCACCCTATATTTTACAAAAAAACACCCAAAAATATAATTGATGTTTTCGAAATCAAAACTAAAAATTATACTTCGCTATGAACCAAATTTTCTCGATATTAAACGAAGCGGGCAACTTGTATGACTAGAGATTTCCTTGATGCATATCGCAGTGGATGAGCGTTATTGATTTTGGCTTTGAATATTGAGCTTGAGGCCAAGAAGCGCCAAAACGACAAAAGCAATAATTACAAGGTTTTTACAATGTTATAACCAAAGTTCGTAACAATGCCAGTTCAAATGTTTTGACAACTTTTGAGCCTGGCAAGAACTCAACAAATAACATTTTTACTGTCCACTAGCTTTGTACAATCTAGGGAAACAACATTTCGACACACTTCGACCTTCCTACTAAGGTTCGTACAAGGTTTGAAGGTCGTGCGAAGCTTGTTACCTTTGCATTCCAAGGTTTCCTCAAGTTTAAAACCTGACTTGAACCTTGCATCTGACATTGCACGAACGATATCGGCGGTATTGTCATCATAAAATAGGGGTTTGAAAAATAGACGTTTTCAAAATACAATGGCTTTTCAAATAGCGAACTTCAAAAATGACCATTTTTAAAATAACGCTTTCAAAATAGACGGTTTTCAAAATACAACGGTTTAAAAAAAAACAACAGTTTTCAAAATAGAGGATTTCAAAATAGTCGGTTTTCCTAATAGCGACTCTCAAATTACAAGACTGAAAAAATAGCCAATTTGAAATTAGCAGGTTTTCACACTAAATTTGGTGCATAGACGTTTTCCCAAAATAAAGTTTTTTTTCAAACAACAGGGGGACCAAGCAGATTTTTTAGTTTTTTTTCGAAATTTTTTAGATTGTGTCGAACCACTTCAAACCATCCCAAACCATCGCAAACACACCAAATACCCTTAAATCGCCTTAAACACCCCTAAAACCAAACCCAAACTGGAAAAATAGAAATTCTCAAAAATAAAAAATAACCAATTTTTTTAACTTAAAATTGTGTAGGGAATCAGGTTTGTTGAGACCAAAATCAATATTTCATTTACGCAAAGCCCAAAACGCGCGGTGGGTACCTCCTGGTCAGGTGGAATCCACCTGGATGGCCTGAAAAATTAAATTTCTTAAGAATAAAAATAAACCATCTTTCTAACATAAAATTGTGTGAGGAATTGGGCTTGTTAAGACAAAGTGTGATTCCACATGCCCACCCAAATCTGGGATGGCTACCACCGGGACAGGTTGATATACAGGTGACTCCAGAGTAGGGCTTTCACCCAAAGACCTGAAAAGTCAAACGCTTGTCTTTTTATATCTGAAATTATGGTAAATAAGGTATGTGTACAGGTGGATTCGAACCAAAAAAAACACTGAATCTTTAGTCACAGGTGCCTTCATCATAGATTAGTTAAAGGTTTTATTAAAAACAGCATCTGGTCTTCAATTACACGAAATAAGGTATAAAAAACCAACTTTCACTACCGATATTAAAAACGACATGGTGCCTAGAGGATAAGACGTCAGGTCTCATACTAAAGTTGTGAGTTCGGTCTCCATTTGATCGAGCACATTTTTTTCCAGTGGAAGTCGATTAAATTGCTAATGGAGTCCACCGAATTGCCAGTGGTAGACCAACGATTGCCAGTGGAAGACCACAAAATTACCAACTGGTAATCGATGGAGTCCATTGGTAATTTGGTAGACTTCCATTGGCGATTTTGCTGGACTTCCACTGGATTAAATCTAG
>SADC01001032.1:39374-61984 GCA_004194705.1 Ditylenchus dipsaci
CTGAAAATAGGTAACTTTCACGACCACCTGGTATTTGAGGCAAAAAATCGTGTGGTACTCGCTTAAATTAAAGAAGCACTCAGATGTGTAATATACCAAAATAAAGGGCGTAATCAGGGCTATCTATTGCGCGCAACTTGTATCTGAGGGATTTTTATTTCCCAGAGCATTTTAGATTTTTCATCATAAGCCAGTTTTTCGAAAACCTTAAATTTTAACCATAAAATGGTCCTAGACATGTCATAGTTGCATTAAACTTCTCAATACGTGCTGAAATAGGGAACATTCTGAAAAAGCAGAATTAGAAAACGGGCGACGGTAAATTCGCCGACAGGTGAATTCGCCAAGGCTTTTTGGCCCTAGTAAAAAATCTGGTGTTTTTTTGCCTTGGTGCCCCTGTTTTTTTGGTGTAATTTTGAATCTCGTCTTGTGACCTTTGTTTTTTATTTTGTTTTCTGAGTGATGATTTAATAAACTTTCATTGAATAAACTTCCTTGATTTACTTGCAAAATTACGCCAAAAATATGGCAACCTGGGTGAGATGCGTTTCAGCATGGCAAATCTTTACCTATTTGACTACTAGATTTTTGTTTTGACCAAACCAACTCAAACCTTGATTTTAACTCTAACACTATACCCTCTGATTACGACTTTCGGACAACACTGATTGTCTAAAAATTAAGGGGGGAGGGGTGGGATTATTAGAGGGTGAAAGATTATTTTTCATGATAGCCGACTATGTGGAACGATAAACACGAATATGAGGTTATCTTTTCATCTGATCACTTTTGAGTGAAGGACATTCTATAGTCAAAGCACGACACCTGAACAGTTACAAAATGTCTATCCTAGTTAAATTAAATGCATCGACAGCAGCCAAGATTGTGAGAACATACCAACCGTGAACCTTACCAAAATTAGTGTAAAAAAGTCTGAAAGAAGAAAAGTGCTCGAGATCAATGTTTTGAAAACAGTTTTTTGACTATTTTTTATGCCCTAGACATATTTACAATGAAAAACTTTGAACATTGTTGAAAATATAACTTCGGCTAATTGCTGTATATCATCACAGCAGTGGCAGAATTTGAAAAAATCTTGAGTATTTTACTATCGCTGTAGTGATATACAGCAATTGTCCGAGGCTCTATTTTAACAAACTTCAAATTTTTCTAACGTGAACATGTTAGGGGCATGAAAAATAGTCCAAAAAATTGTGTTCAGGGTTTATATACAAAACAAAAAAAGTTATGAAATAAATTGAGTATGAACATCTTTTATGATATATCAAAAAAGGTATAAACGATGATTCCTTATAAAATAAGGTATACAGCCGACGCTCGATTTATTGTTCAGTTCGATTTAGTGTTCCCCTAGAACGGCCCAGAGTGAACACTAAATCGAGCGTCGACTGTAATCTATACCTTATTTGTTAAGGTCTGATATTTGATCTAATTAGTCTAGGTCAGCATGGACCACCTTGTCTGCATTTTCACTGGTAGAAGAAGCTTATCTGAAAAGGCACTTCAAAATGCTAGCAAATATGAGCAAAAATACACTCTTTGCAAATAACAACAAACGCTATACAAATAATTACACTAACCATAATACTTGCGAAAATTACAAGAAAAGTTATAAAAATAAACTGACAATGATATTTGTCCTGGCAGGAAAAATAGTCTTTTCGCCATTTTTCAAATTTGACACGCCTTGGGTGAGTTTTCGTACCAAAAAGCTAATCAGCTAATCGACTTTTATTTGCAACTAAAAGACTTTTTCTGCAGCTAAAAGACTTTTTTGTAGCTATTTTTGCTGCTGCTTATTTATTGCCTGCATTGTTTTTTTAGCAAGGATAAAAAAGATATTATACAGTTGAAGAGTGGAGAGGTACGAATCATATTTTGAGCTCTCGGGTTCAAATCCCCCTGGGTGCACACCCTATTTTTCACTAATTTAGTGAGTTAACCGAGATTTTGAGAGTTGAAAATAAATCGCCCATGGGCGATTATTAGAGTAAATACGTCAATTTCAAGCAAATTGAAAAAATGCGTTGGTCCCCCTGTTTTTATTTGGGCCAAAACTTTTTTTTGCCACTTTTGATCAGTAACCCTATTCTTATTGCATTTTTGTGAGAAAGTGGTGGGTAAAACCTTGTACGGAAGCCTACGACCACAGCTTCATTTACAGTTTATGTTTGTTCGCACTGGATGAACTCGAGTCCGACACAAAATGATGGATTTTCGGATAAAACGAAGCCTGAGCGAGGCCATGGTTTGTTTCCAGGCTACAAAAGAATTTCCAGGCTACAAAATGAGATAATTTTTTCAAAATTAGGGTGAAAAAAGACAGTTCTTCGTCTACTAGTTTTGTTAACTATTTGTGCTCATATTTGCTAGCATTTTAAAGTGCCTGTTCAGCTAAGGCTTCTTTTACTGGTAAAAATGCAGATAAGGTGGTCCATGTTGACTATCCTAATTAGATCAAGTAGTAGACCTTAATAAATAAGGTCTAAAATTATACCTTATTTCATAAGGTATCATCAATACACCTTCTTTGATATATCATAAAAGATGTTACTCCTCAATTTATAATAACTTTTTTGTTTTTGAATAAAAAAGGCTGAAAACTTTTTTTTTGACTATATTTCATGCCTTTAACATATTCGCGTTAGGAAAATTTGAACTTTGTTAAAATAGAGTTTCGGACAATCGCTGTATATCACCATAGCAGTAGCAGAATTTTAAAAAATCTTCAGTATTTTACTATCGCTGTGGTGATATAAAGTAATTGTCCGAAGCTCTATTTCAGCAAAGTAGGTTAATGTGTATATATTGAGAGGCATGAAATATAGTCAAAAAATTGTTTTCAGCCACAAAAATTATTTTATTCAAGGTTTTTCAAATGTTTCTGAGCCTTTAATTTTTCAGCAAATTATTGGAAAACACTTTTTTGAGAAATAAATTGTTGGATATTGTCAATAAAAAAGCACTCTTTTGTGATTCAATTTCGAATTATGTTTTTTGACTTTGCATATAAAACATTTTATTGTTACTCTAGAAAAATGTGAAATTATTTACGATATTACCAAAAAGTATGATTATTTAGTGTGAAGATTTCAACAAGATTTTTTCAAAATGTGCTTAACAGGCACCACTGATTCTGTCTAGCTACTGGCCACTGCCAGATCCAGAGCCACTGCCGGAGTCGCCATAGCTTCCACCGTTCTGGGAACATCCGCCACACCAGCTCGCTTCACGCGCCATAACTCCACCGTCACAGGCACCACCTCCTGAAAACAAAATTTTAAGAATACTGAACGACAAAAAAGTATAAGAAAGTTATTTGGCATCACATTTCATATTTTAATTTTATAAATTTTTCGGATAGCATTTTTAAAGCTGCTTTTTATTTTTTTATGGCATCGCTTTTTGTTTTTTTATCAACAAAAAATATTATCAAAAATGATTGAAATGAAAGAAGAAACACAAAAAATTGTAGATTTTTTCCAAATCCATTTATCACGAAAAATCTTATGGAAGAAAAACTTTGATAAGACGCAAGTAATTTTCCAATTTTTCTAAAATTAGGTAATATTTAATTTTGAGTGCTTACTTTTTATTGTAAAAATAGCTCGATTACTAGTTAGTAATTTTTTATAAAGTACAGTCGACGCTCTCCATAAGGGACCCCCTCCATAAGGGACAGCTCTCTATAAGGGACAGAAAATTTAGCCCATTTGGTCACAGTTAGTATAATTTGACCTAAACCCACGCTCTACATAAGGGACGCTCTCTATAAGGGACAAAAAAGTCGGTCCCTTCGAGTCCCTTATGGAGAGCGTCGACTGTATAATCACCTGGAGTCGAGCCATCGCAAACAAAACCGCCAGAACTTCCGCCGTTGCCCATTTTTCGAGAGTTGACTTAAGAAAACGTGCAGAGGATATCTAAAAATATGCACTAATTTAAAAACGGAAAATACAAACTTTCAAAGCAATTGATAAAAGCTTATCTTTCTTCTCTTTTTATAGAGAAAGTTGATGGGCGTTGCTATCCCAAGTTCACATAAAAAAGAATTAAACATCACAATTTATTATGTAAGAGCAGTGGCAAAAACACCATTTTCTTCTTTTGAAGCGCAAACATATTGCACGTCCTCTTTTTCATTACGTAATTGTTGGAAAATCATTTGTAAAGAAAACGGTTTTTCAGATGTTTAGGAAAAATGAGCAGCAAGTGATTATCTGAGAACCTATTCACTTTTTAATGTAAACACATAACGCATTCATTTTTTGGGTACAAAATAAGCTTTGATTTGATCGGTTACGAAAACAAATTCGCAAAATTAAGAGTGTTAGCAAGCGACACAAAGAAAATCAATAAAAAGAAGCAAAATAAATGTTGATTGTATTGTGGGCATAAAATTGATTGGTTCAAAAAGTTTAATTAATGTTTTATTAGGTTGTGTCAAAAGTTCGTTCTGTTTTGGCTTGGTCCCGCCTGTTGTTAATATTCAATATTTCTTGCTGATTTTTTTTGTGCTGTTTTAATTGCCATTTGTATTTTTTTGACGCATGTGTCCTAGACTTACTTGCGCACGCTGATTCCGTTGCGCTCATCAAAAATTAAAAATGTCATGAAAATAAAAAGATATGGCCATTTTTAGGGAAAATAAAGGGTAAAATTGACTCAAAATGGCCATATCTTTTTATTTTCATGACATTTTTAATTTTTTGATGAGCGCATCGGAATCAGCGTGAGAAAGTAGGTCTAGGACAAATTAGTCAAAAAATACAAAATGGAAAAAAAAACTGGTCAAAAATAGATGCAGCAAGAAATATCGAACCAGCTCCCATTTATTAACAACAGGGGGACCAAGGCAAAACGGAACGAAAATAAACAAACGTTAGTAAAAGAAGGCAAATGAATGTAAATACAAACCCCATTTCTTCGAAGTCACGAGTGGGGGTCTTCAATGTGCAGAAGCGCCAATTCGAAAGAGTCCCGATGCGTGGAGAGCCCAGATTCGGGGTAGGTGAGGGCGCTTACCCAAGATGGGTTGCCAAAACTTGCATCACCGATCAATTCGACGTTGGCGACGTTCGCTACCGAATCGGAAGGACTATGGACAAAATAGGGTTGTGGAGACTCGACCTTGGCTCTTTGCAATGGAACCACAGCGTCTTGGACTTTGGAGACAATAACTTTGTCAACCACCACCACCGTATCACTGGAGTAAGTTGTTGGTTTTTAAAAGAAGTCAAAAGCGTTTAAGGATGCTGCTTTCTTTGTCACTGGATGGGTGGACGACAAGAAAAGCCATCGCCACATCAATGCCCTAAAATGCGCCTATTTGAAAGTCCCCAGCCTAAAGTTTCTCTCATGCGCGCAATTTTCAAAAAAGGCTCCCAAAGAATTTTGTGTTCAATGGACGGAAAAGGCTTTGCTTTCAAAATCGGCCAAGTTTATCCACGAATTTTGTGAGACATATGATTTGCACAAAAATTAAATTTAGTTAAAAGTTAAATTTGGTGTGCTTTATATGTTGAAATAATTAGAATGTTTTTGGAAATTAATGCTATATGAATAAAAAAAATTTACTATGATTTAATAGACGTGCGCCAGGATGAGTTTTTTTGTGATCAGCACATTAAAGTTTAGGGTCGTTTTTGCTTAAAGAACGTAAAATGTAAATATTCGGAAAAACAAAAAATGAATTTTCAGAAAAACATTGTTTCGTCGACAAGTTTTGCCAATTAGTAAAAGCTTTTTTTAAACAAACTTACTAAAGTGTCTGACAGAGTGCAGGACGTTTGCCCCAAAGGACGTTTCCCCCCAAGGTACGTTTCCCCCCAAAGGACGTTTCCCCCAAGGACGTTTCCCCCCAAAATGTATTCAATGTTAGAAATTCATAATTGTCATTCGTGGACAATTCATGATAGTACATAGAAGTGTTTGTAAACAAATTTACATTAAAAAGCGTTTGAAACTACGCCAAATTTTTCAATCGGCTGACAAAGTTCATTTCACCTTTTGCAATTCATTCTTGAAATATTTAAATTAGTTTTGACGTAGTGATTGTATTTCTGTAAAAGGTGAATACACCTAGCTTTTCCTATTTGTTTTGTCAACATCTACTTTTTAGATATGAACGCTAACAACAATCTCCGCGCCGTTCTAGAAGATTTGGATCGTGGCTTCAATGTGTATCAGGTAGGTGTATTATAGGGCTGTATATGAACTCGTAAAATTTAAACTGGTAAAACATGAGACTCGTGAATCATGGAACTGGTGAAATTTTTTTTTCGAAAAACATCAAACTCGATAATCAATGAACTGGAGAATCGAGTTTGGTGAAACATGAAACCCGCGAAAACGAGTTTTGAAAAACATGGAACTCGCGGAAACCAGTTTTGAAAAACATGGAACTCGTAAATTTGCTTGCTCGCGTTTCTGTACTTCGTGAAACAACTTTTTAGAGATTCTGTACTTCGTGAAACAATTTTTTAGAGATTCTGTTATTTATATTTGCATGTATTCGTTGTCTTTTCTGTGGTTTACAGCTGTTGTTCACGGGTTTTTTGTTTTACCATATTCGGTCAAAACTGTGAAAAAATATGCTTTAGTCCCCCCTGTTATTTTTTTTCGGTAAAAATTGATAAAATATTTTTTTAACCTTGATTCCCCAAGCTAATTTTTTCCACAAATACCATGGGAGAGTTGACTGTATTTCGAGAGTCTACTGGATTGCGAGAGTTGACTGTATTGGGATAGTTGACTGTATTGGATAGTTGACTGTATTTCGAGAGTTGACTGTATTGCGAGAGTTGACTGTATTTCGAGAGTCTACTGGATTGCGAGAGTTGACTGTATTTCGAGAGTCTACTGGATTGCGAGAGTTGACTGTATCGCGAGAGTTACTGTATTGGTAGAGATGACTGTATTGTTGACTGTCTTGCAAGAGTTGACTGTATTGGGATAGTTGACTGTATTGGGATAGTTGACTGTATTTCGAGAGTTGACTGTATTGCGAGAGTTGACTGTATTTCGAGAGTTGACTGTATTGCGAGAGTTGACTGTATTTCGAGAGTCTACTGGATTGCGAGAGTTGACTGTATCGCGAGAGTTACTGTATTGGTAGAGATGACTGTATTGTTGACTGTCTTGCAAGAGTTGACTGTATTGGGATAGTTGACTTATCCGTAAAAGTTGAAGTGCACCCCCTCCTCCAAAGAGTATGAGTTCTCTAGCCGTCAAACACCAAAGAGTATGAGTTTTCTTACCATTTTTAGGCTTAGAGAACTCATACTCTTTGGAGAAGACAGGCCAGCTTGCCCCACGGCCAGTTCGCCCCGTTTTAAAAATGACTACTTTGTCAAAAAAAAGCCACCCAACATATTTTTTAACTTTTTTGTAGTTCGGGGAACACGTTCGAGTCCGTCCTAACATACGCTGGCCTACCCTTGCCTAAGCCTAAAACAAAAACGGGGCGAACTGGCCGTGGGGCGAACTGGCTGTTTACCCTCTTTGGAGAGGGCGGCGCACTTCATATGCTGACGCCTTATCGCGGTTTGCAAATAGCGGGGAACAATTGACCGCCATTGGTCATCCCTAGCCACAACACAATAAATGGGATGAAAAAAAATACGACCCACCACCACGCGGAATCGAACTTGAGATCCTCGAACACTGAACTACAGAGCACTAGGCTATCAAGGCACACAGCTTTGCGGTCTGATAGTGGTTACATATTGTTCAAAGTCAGCTATATATAGTGAATACAGTCGATAACCGCAGAATCTTACGCAATAACATGATGACTTATCCTCACGTAAGTCATAAAATTACAGGTCCTAGATACGTGAAAACACAAATTTCCGAGCTCCATGATTTCCGAAACTCGTTTCCGCGAGTTCCATGTTTTTCAAAACTCGTTTCCGCGAGTTCCATGTTTTTCAAAACTCGTTTCCGCGAGTTCCATGTTTTTCAAAACTCGTTTTCGCGGGTTCCATGTTTTTCGAAAGTCATTTTCACGAGTTATAATTTACGATTGTCATGTTTTACCAGTTTAAATTTTACGAGTACATATACAGCCGTATTATAGCGATAATTTTTTAGTGCTTAGTATTTTTAAATTTTCAGGACGATGAATTCGATATGAATCAGGAAGGCATGGAACAAATGAACGAAATCAATCCAGAAGAACCAATGCATGTTGTCGATGTGCAAGCACCTATTCCTCCAGCTGTAATTATTTAACACTAAGTATTTGTTCATGTTTGTTTTAGGTATTCGTTGAGTCAAAAAGGAACAAGAATCTTCTAGCGTACGATGGCTTTACGTTTTGGTGGCATCGCAACTACAAGGAGAAATCATACTGTGGGATATTTTGCCGGATCGCTTGGAGCGTATTCTTTTGTGGTTGCAGATCAACTACATCGGTAATTTTTTGATTTTAAATTAAAGCTAGTTCCATTGTTCAGGGAGAAATGATATTCGTGAAAGGAATGAAGTATTCGTGCCGCCGCGATTTGCTCACTCTCTCTGGAGCGTTTATGAACGGACGCTCAATGGTCAACACCGAACAAATAATTATGCGGAAGCTGCAAATCATCGGATCCAAACAGAATTGGACGTTTGCCATCCTGGAATTGGAAACTTTATCAACTGTATCAAAGTCGTTCAGCAAGGAAGGGATCAAAATCATCTGCAATGGTTGGACGGAAAAGCTCCAAAAGGGAAAAGACAGAAGTATCAAAAAGCTGACGAAAGGATTCTTCGAGTTGTGCAAGCATATGACGAAAGAACGTCTGAAGAATTTTGGCCGGCATAGCTCACAATTATGAAATGGATGAAGATCTGGCGAATTAGATACAAAGTTCTCTCTGTACACATTCTCTCTATACTTGTTACTGTTGTTAATTTATGATTGGTCTCTATGTACACATACTCTCAATACATTGTTTTGTTGTGGGTTTATGATTGTTTTCACTGTTTAATAAATTGTTTGAATTCCATGGCGTGTAGTGATGAATTGACGATTAATAGAGCATTTAATGACCCTATGGGGGCGTTAATTAGAGGAAATACGGTTTTGTTTGTTATATTTTTTATTTAATAAGATAATAATGTGAAACATAAGTTTAACCTATAAATTAAAATTGTAAACTACGAAAGAATTAGGATAATTATGAATTTCTAACATTGAATACATTTTGGGGGAAACGTCCCTTGGGGGGAAACGTCCTTTGGGGGAAACGTACCTTGGGGGGAAACGACCTTTGGGGAAACGTCCGTGTACCGTCTGACATTTAATTTAACTTATTTTTCCATCACGTCCCATGGGCTGCTAAAATTAGCATTTTGTCTAGTAAATCGACTAAACTGAACACCTTTAGTAATGTCAGAATTTGAATGAAGGGAGTACAGCTTGCGCCATGAATAAAACTTCTTAATTTAACTTAAAAACAGTTGCCTGTAAAATCTTTTTTAGTTTTTTCACACCAATTTTATATGATTTCTGAAATCAGTTTATTTACACACTGTTGCAGTGAGATCACTTTTAAAATCAATTCAGTGCGGCCGATAAATTGAACGTTAATTTATTCGGCAATAATTTGCATTCAGTTTATTCGTTTTCTTATTTCTTTTCGCTCTTTTTACAGAAACCCAATTTTTTTGAATGATGAAAATCGAAAAAGTGTTGCTCATCTTAACCATTGCTTCAAACATTTATGCCAAAGTCTCCGACTACCAATCCAAAGAAAAGTTTGAAATTATCGCTGGATGTGGGGATAAGCACTTTCAATGCGATCCTATCCACTATTCCTATTGCTGTCCTCTAAACTCAACATGTTGTGACGGCTTTTGTACTCCTGAAGGAGAACAGTGCTGTGGAAAAGTTATCATTCCAATAGAAGGAATTTGTTGTGGGACACATTAGTGCTCTAAGAACAGTTTCTGCTACGAGTCGGGCTGTTGCTGGGAGAGTGGCCATTGGATCCATCCGGTCCATCTAGTTTCAAAAATTTGAAACGAAAATTTATGCAAAAAGGCTATTCATAAGTCAAAAAACTGTAACCATGAAAATCATTTTAAAATAACAAATTAAACTAAAACTGCAGGGCCTGTTTTTTTACAAATAAGAAAAATTATGCACACCAAACATTTTTAATTTTTTAATACAAAGCAATAAATCAAAAATATAAACGAGAGAACAACAAAATATCTTTATTATGGCTTTAAAAATATTTAAAACAAAAATGAAATTCTCTAACGCCATCGCTTTTTCTTTTTTCATTGTCCTTTCAATAGCACCAGGAGTCATTGGATCAATGTAAGTTTCAAGCAGAAATGAAAACTTTTGCTAATCACTATTTTTCAGGACTTATTTGGAGGTGGAAGGGCAATTCGTGTGCGACAAGGACAGAGACAACAAGCTGCAGGAGATAGAGGTGAAATTGTGTGACGAGGACTACCAAGTTTTGGGAGGAGCCAGAGAGGACACGGAGATGGGGTAGCAGGGTATACCACAATGACCTATATAACTGTTTTTTCAGAAAAACCAAGCCCGGCCTGCTTGGACACTTTTACGTGAGCGGCTACGCTGCCGACGTGACCAGTGAAATCGACCCCTACCTGCGCGTTAAACACTCCTGCTGTGCCTATGGCTTGGCAGAATGCTATATGGAGGTGAAGATGCCCGTGGACTGGAAGACCATCGGTACCCAGGTGGCCAGTTAGTGTATCCAGGTGGGAAGTTAGGGTACCCAGGTGGTCAGGTTGGCTACCCAAGATATACATTAAAAAGCCTTTTGCAGTGTTTCGCAAGACTTTTTTTTACTTTTTGGAGGCTCCATACTTGACTGATCCCACTCACTTCTTCTCTTCTTTTAGGATTGTCAAGCGTGAAAGCACTTATGCCCATGTGGACGCAAGTAATTCACAAGTGAGGTATTAATTGTGTTTGTCAGACTAATTTATTCTGTTACCACAGCGTTTTGCTGTGTGTCGCCGAGACTAAGTCGCTGCCAGATATGTATCCGCTGTCTGATGCCATTTTGCGCCTGTGAAGCTGCTGCGTCAGGGCGTTTAGAATCATAAAGGCAATCTATTAACATATTCATTCTTGCAATTTGGTTCTATTAGTTCAAAAAGTTATATTGTGACCCATAGTCGGCTCTTGTTTCAACCGAACTCAAAGTTATTGCCAAAAAATTAATGGCGCTAGCACCGAATAAGATCTTGTTTGTAGAAGTCAAATTATTATTCTCATGAATCGATTTGAAGGGCTTTCGTAATGCGATGTAATTTTAGCTGAAAGGTGAAACGTCATTAAGACAACAATATTTTTACAACATTATATCAAAGTGGTGCCGGAAAAGTAATAAAACCAGCACCGAATAAGGTCCTATTTGAAAAAGTTTTAATCAAAATTTTGCCTTTAAAATTTTTTGGGCCTTAAACCACGTCCTGAAAAAGCACAAATTTTAATGAAAATCCATATAAGGTGGTGTCTGCTAATCTTATAATATTCCATATGGTGGGGATAAGCTTGGGACATAGCATATGGGACAGATAAGCTTCTTAAACGGGTGAAAACCCCAGATAAAGTGGCCCATGTTGACCTAGCCTAATTAGATCAAATACTAGACCTTAACAAATAAGGTCTAGAATAATACATTATTCTATAGGGTATCATCATTACACCTTCTTTGATATATCATAAAAGATGTTCATACTGAATTTATTCATACCTTTTTTGTTTTTGAATAAAAAAGACTGAAAACAAATTTTTAATAAAAAACCTACTTTGCTAAAATAGAGCTTCGGACAATTACTGTATATCACCACAGCAATAGTAAAATACTCAATATTTTTTAAAATTCTGCTACTGCTATGGTGATATACAGCAATTGTCCGAAGCTCTATTTTAGCAAAGTAGGTTTTTTGTTTGAGTGGATATGTTAAGGGGCATGAAAAATAGTCAAAAAAACTGTTTTCAGCCTTTTTTATTCAAAAACGAAAAAGTTATGAATAAATTCAGTATGAATATCTTTTATGATATATTAAAGAAGGTGTATTGATGATACCCCTATAGAATAATGTATTATTCTAGACCTTATTTATCAAGGTCTAGTATTTGATCTAATTTTATAAGATCAGCGTAGACCACCTTATCTGCATTTTTACCAGTAAAAAAAGCTTATCTGAAAAGGCACTTTAAAATGCTGGCAAATATATCGTAAAAATACACTCTTTACAAATAACAACAAACGCTTTACAAGTACAGTCGAGTCTCTATATAGCATCCACCCCAAAAGTTCGTTCCCACCTCGGGTCCGACACTTTTTTAGCTCAATTTCTAAAGTATTTTGCCAAAACTGATTCGTCAGTCTAACGAAAATTTGAAGAAAAATGGCAATATAAAACTCCGATCCGCGGCGAAAACGGCAAATTCTGCCGTTTCATCCTACCGCCGAATTTCGGCAGTTTGAATTTTTGGCCTACATTTGAATGTTTGCGCGAAAGTCTTTTTCATACTGTTTTCTTATAGGAAAAACATGTTGTCCACTTCAAAGGGGCATAACTTTTTTATTTTCTGTAGCTTTGAGATTCCCTCTCACAGTTTTGTAGATGAGATTCAAGGCTACACTTTGGTATATAAGTTTTTACAAAATACAAAAAATCAGAATCACAGGTTTGTTTAGCAAAATTAAAGTTTTACGTCAAATTGATTTCCGAATTTTTTTATAAAGTCTTGCGAAACACTGCAAAGGCTTTTTAATGTATATCTTCTAATAAGGCCCCTGTTTTCTTGTAGCCCTGAATCTTGTCTTTCTAATGAGCTATCAAACTGCACTGCGTAGTTTGAGGAATGTAGAGATGAAGAGGATGCAATCATCAAATCAACTTAAAAATCAAATCAACTTAAAAATTACAAATGCAAGAGAAAAAAAGGCTCAAAAATTGATCAGATTTTTCTGCCTTATTTTAGACTGACTGTTTCAAAAGATATTCCGTCTGAAAATTTTTTGAACGAATTTTGTTTTTGAATCCTTTTTTGAGGCAAAAAAAAAGATTTCAAATCGAACTGTTTTGAAGGTTGAAAAATAGACGGAGACTCTCTAATAAACGGAGACCCTCCGAGGAGGGTTGAAAAAATAAACGGAGATCTCCGTTTATTAGAGTATTCACGGTATACATGCTGCCCGATTTGCGCGAATCAACGACCTTGATGACGAAGAAGGACGAAACCGGCGCGTAGTTCCCCTCTCTTGACTGCAGCAATATCTGCAAAATTGGTAGAAATTACTTTGATGAACTGACATCGAGCGTGCACGTAAAATATTAAAAAGGGACGCCATAAATTAAATTCAATGGATAAACTCGAAGACCATTAAGCAAATGGACGCAAGTGAGAAAACAAGCAATAAAACAAGCGTATCAAACAAATAAACAAAAAGGAAAAACTAAAATTTGAACAAAAATATTGAGTTCGAAAATGTTAACGTAATTTTGAGACACCCTCTACCTTTATCGATATGTCATTGAAGGTATGATGGACGGTGCATGATTAATTTACTCAAAACTTTTTTATTTTTTGAATAAAAAACGCTGAAAACAATTTATTGACTATTTTACATGCCCCTCAACATTTTCACTTTGCGAAAATTTAAACTTCAGACAATTGCTGTATATCACCTTGCCAATAATAAAATATTCGATTTTTTTAAAATATTACTATTGCTTTGCTGATATACAGTAATAAAATTGTTTTCATCTTTGTTTATTCAAAAACAAAAAAGTTATGAATGAATTCATTGTGTACACCGTATATTACACCTTAAATATCAAATCAAGCAAAGAAGGTGTATGAAAAAAGGTATAATAGTAGACCTTAGTTTTGACCTTATTTGTTAAGGTCTAGTATTCGATCTAATTAGGCTAGGTAAACATAGATCACCTTATCTGGGTTTTTACTAGTAAAGAGGTCGGCAGGGGTCAACAGACGCCTATCGGCCCCTATACAGACATAAAGTTGTCAAACCCACAGGTTAAAATATATAAATGGTGCTTATTTTTGTGAAAAGATACCATTTCAAAAAGTCATTGAAGTGGGTGTGAAAGAGACCAAATTTTTGTTCAATAGTTGTAACAAGCAGTGCTGTAACGGCACCGGCAGGCACGTGCACCGTCTTGTGCCTGCCGGTACAGTACTTGATGACGAAATTTTATGAAGTGGATGCCGGTGCAATTATTTTAAGTTCGGTGACAGTACTCTTCAAATGCTTGAGATAATTTTCGGTTCTAGGCGTTGACGCTGCAGAAGTATTCACGGTACAAGAAAGAGCAGGTTGAGCCACTGGTTTTTGCTCTCAATTGTATGTAACTTTTTGGAGGCTCCTACTTGACTGATCCCACTCACTTCTTCTCTTCTTTTAGGATTGTCAAGCGTGAAAGCACTTATGCCCATGTGGACGCAAGTAATCCACAAGTGAGGTATTAATTGTGTTTGTCAGACTAATTATTCTGTTAGCACAGCGTCTTGCTGTGTGTCGCCGAGACTAAGTCGCTGCCAGATATGTATCCGCTGTCTGATGCCATTTTGACGCCTGTGAAGCTGCTTCGTCAGGGCGTTTAGAATCATAAAGGCAGTCTATTAACATATTCATTCTTGCAATTTTGTTCTATTAGTTCAAAAAGTAGTTTGAATGCTTTCTTTATTTGACATAAATTTCAAAGAAGGTGTATGTTTATGTTTATAAGTCGATTTCGGAAGGTAGAATATGTTGCAGAAATCAGAATATGTGACTAGTATTTAAGTGTGACTAGTCTATATGTGACTAGTATTTTGATTGTGGCATTCCAATGGCATTTCGACACTTTGATTCTGGCATTTTGATGACATTTCAACATTTTGATTTTGGCATTTTGACGACAGTTTGACGGCGTTCTGATCGCATTTTGATGAAATTTGGACATTTTAATTTTGGCATTTTGACGACAGTTTGACGGCGTTCTGATCGCATTTTGATGAAATTTGGACATTTTGATTTTGGCATTTTGACGACAGTTTGACGGCGTTCTGATCGCATTTTGATGAAATTTGGACATTTTGATTTTGGCATTTTGACGACAGTTTGACGGCGTTCTGATCGCATTTTGATGAAATTTGGACATTTTGATTTTGGCATTTTGACGACAGTTTGACGGCGTTCTGATCACACTTTGGTGCAGCAGTCATTTTTAATTCTTTTCGCACTAAAATACAAATTCAAGTTTTTCGTTTTTTTGTGAAATTGTCGGGCTTAACTCAGATCTGTTTTTTTCCTCAAAAAAATATCTTTAAAAAACAAATCTTCAAAAAGCTATCGAAAAATCCCCTAAATTCCGTTTTTAAAAAAACCGCATTTTTTACGAAAAATCCGATCTTCGAAAAATCCGTGATTTCGTATATGACCCTGCTTTTCTTTTTCTCGGTCATTTTTGTAGAAATGTTCCTCCAGCGCATCAAGGCCTGAGAATGAAAAAATTGGCACAGCAGCGGACGATGATTAGTGCTGGTTCGGCTTCTTATATGCTGACGGGAGGCTTTTCGAAAACAAAAACTACTAAAAATTATTTATATATGGCAATTTTATTTTTCTTCGTGGGCTTACTTTACGATTTAATTTTCAGAATTAGTTTTTGAAAAAATATATAGCGAAAATAACAACTGCACTATGTCAAGAGCTGATTTATCGACAATAGAATTAGAGGGGGGGGGTCAGTATAACGGGAGTTCCATTATATCGAGAGACACTTTAGCAAGAGTGAATTTTGGCGAGTTTCTTTGCCAACCAACCAAATTTGACCCAGGGTGCCACTAGAGCGAGAGTCAACCGTATAATTAAAAAAATGAAAGCCTCATTTAATTAAAAAATTTTTAACCAAATTAAATGACTAGGCAGGATTATGGTACATGTTCCAAAAAGTAAGTTTGGCCCCTAATTCGAACGTTTTAGGTCGTAATCAGTACGAAAAACATGTTTTCCGGTGGCGGAAAGACATGTGCAAAAAACAATTTGACCGAAATCGACCAGAAACAAAGGGTGGGGTTCATGGTTCAATTTTTCAAAAACTGACCCTTTATACACACCTGCCTGTCTTCGGCAAGCACCCTAAAAAACGAGCAGATAAAAAACGGAGACGACGATTTCAACAAAAAAATGAAAAAAATGAATTTTTGGTCAAAAAATGTAGGTTTTGAACACTTTTCAAAAAAATGTTTTTTTGCTCCAGATGTCTTTCCGCCACCGGAAAACATGTTTTTCGTACTAATTACGACCTGAAACGTTCGAATATGTGGTCAAACCCCAGTTTTGGGAACATGTGGTATACCATACTTTAGCCAATGACTAAACACAAACTTTTTGGATTAGTGAAACCCCAGAAATTACTGCCTTTAGTATTCAATTTGTCAAAAAAAACCTGTTTGATCAATAACTGTAGCGAATGACTTGAACAAATCCTTGAATTTTGGAGAAATGGGAAGGATGAAAGGCAGGGCTTCAACCAGAGCAGCTTTTGGTAATAACCTGGCAACAGATAGACTCAACCATATTCCTTTAGTAAACTATAACTTACGGTAATTTTTTGAACTCAATTAAACTCTTCATGAAGAACTGAAAACTAAAGATTAGGTAGATTGGTAGGAACTAAAAAAAGGATTACTATCTTTTCAAGGTCGTCTGCTAGTTTCGTCAAGGATTTTTTAATGACAGTCTCTTTTTCTGAGAAGTGATCACCGAGAGAAAAAATATTCCTTCCTTCCTTTATTAGACGATTAGCTTTTTCTAGTCTCACGAACTTCTGTTCAATATTCATACTTTCTCCTTCGACATTTGACTGATGATATTGAGCGATAGCCGCGTAGGAAATAGCCTTTGCGGAAACAATGTCGTGCCATTTCTAAAAAAATTGTGTAAGGAAAACACAAGAAGGTTAGCAAGGTGGTGTGGAATTGTTGATGTTTATAGTAGGGTAGATCTCGTGCTTGTTATAAACATACCTGCACGCTCCGCAAAATCCGCGCCGGGCGCCGACCCGGGCTCTCTCTCAAAAATCGGCACCAGGCGCCGGCGTCGGCGCCGACTGGCTCCGGCGCACAAAAAGTAGCGGCGCCGGAGTAAAAAAAATATCTTTGACTGAAATTTTTTGTTTTTGCTGTCAGGAATCAAGTTATATGCCGCTTATACTGAAAAGGATAGTCCAACAAATTAAACAAATTGGTTTAATTTAAATGTCAGCAGACTTTTACGTTGCACTTATGCTTATTTGATATAAAGAAATGTAAAAAATATATAAAATCAAACACAAAATAGTACCAGTCACTGCTTCAAGGTATAAAACCTCCTGAGCTTGAGCCAACATTGAAGACGAAAGGGCATCGAGAGTGTCTGGCTTTAGATCTTGTGTTGGCGCCTGCTGAATCGATTCAATGACACTGTCTCTCAATTTCAAGAAGACTCCAGCTGCTTGTTGAAACAGATCTCTTATGACCTTGAATATTTTGTCTGTGCCCACATTTTGAAATGCAGCTATCTTGGACATCAACGGTCCATAGTTAAATACCACAGCTACGCGCTCATAGGAAATGTTAGGATTTTCTAAAACGGGTTTTTTTTTACTTTTTGGTGCTCAGATAAGTAATTCACCGGCGGATGCACAGAAATAAGACATGAACGAATTGCTGAATGCATCTTTCCATTTGAAACTGATAGAATCCTGCGTTAGCGCCATTGGAACCCACTTTTCTATCATAGTCAACTCATAGTAGTAGCTTAAAAACATATAGTATAGTTATTAGACGTTTCCTTATTGTTTTTTTTGTTTTAATAAATTCAGGATCTTTGCATTTGAACTTTGAGCTAACTATACAATCGTCCCCTCTCAGATGGAGAAGATAACTTCATATGGGTTATTCTATACAGTGGAGTGCCGATATAACGGCACCCCCGCTATAACGGCACCCCCAGTACAAAAAACCAGTCCCAAGCAATAAAATTGCCCCCGATATAACGGCACTATTCCTTTTTCGGTCAAAAAATTTAGATTTGAGAAGAAGACCAGACGGTGAGACCGGCTTATTCTGGTGCAGAATTCAATAGAAAATCTGATATATATTTTTTATTTGACTTTTCAGTCTGAAAAGTCAAAGTGAAAAAATAAATCGGATTCTACATTAAATTCTGCACAGAATGAGCGGGTCTCGCCGCCCGGCCCTTGCCTTGTTGAAAATGCAATATTTCTAGCTTTTATTTTCCGGTTTTAATTATTTTTTTTGCTTAGAGACAAAGTTTCTGTAACAGTGCGGAATTATTTTTGCAGAAAACTGCCGCTATCAAAATAATGCTTCCTGGACAAAAAATCCAAGGGCGGACAATTTTTTTATTGCAGTTCAAGTATGAACACAAAAAATTTAGACAGTTAAAAAAGTCGAGTTGTCTCTGTATTAAGATACGCACAGTATTTCAACATAGAGAAATTACTAACCTTTACAATTTGATGAACGGTCTCAGTCAAAAATGGCAGACAATTTGGACAGAAGTCTAGCTTTTGTTTACAATCGAAATAAAGAACTGAGCAAAAAATCACATGACACGGCATGATTATCTTATCACCTTTTGTTTATGATAGTCTATATTTGAAGATACTGTATTTTGGCACATATCCTCTATTAATCCCCACCTTCTAACCATCCCCACTCCTGACTTTGAAGACCTATATCTCAGGTTGGAGTGAATATTTTGCAAAACTGTTTTTTGCGTTTTCTTAACTCTCACGAGCTTTCCGTTTTCGTTTTTTCGATTTTGGATTTTCACCCAATTCGGATTTTCAACCGCTCGATTCGAGGGTTGAAAACTAATTCGGACTTTCACCCCCATTTCACCCAATTTGAATATTGACCCCAAATTTGCCAGATTTTCGAGGGTTGAAAATTAATGGACAAAACGGAAAAATGCCCCTTTTGGCGAAAAGTGCCCCCTTTTTGTGAAAAAGTGCCCCCTTTTTTCATTTTAATGAAAAAAGCACAAATTTGCACACTTTTTCTAATTTTTTTCACACTATCAGGTAGCCTTGCGATTCTAGTTTCTAATGAGGTATCAGTTGTTGCATCATCTCTGCAAAATGTAGCACAAAAACGTAAAAGTGTGAACCAAATTATTTTTCTGATTTGCTTCATACTTTCACTTTTTTGTGTTACGTTTTGCAGAAATTATGCAACAAATGATACCTTATTAGAAACTAGAATCGCAGGGCTACCTGATAGTGTTAAAAAAAAATTGAAAAAATAGGCAAAGTAGTGCTAAAAACAAGAAAAAAGGTATAAAATGAAAAAAGGGGGCACTTTTTCACAAAAAGGGGCACTTTTTCGCCAAAAGGGGGCATTTTTACGTATCGTCCAAAATTAATCCCCATGTGAGATTAAAAGAGGTTATACGGTATACAGTCGACGCTCTCAGTAAGGACCCACTTTTTATAGCAACTCAAAAGAAATATTTAGTTATCTAAAAACAGTGTCTTTTATAACAACGCTCTCGAGGCTCTCGTCGGGTGTTTGATTTTGCTTGTAGTTTTCACATACAGCCTTTAACCAGTGATGTAAAAAAGTCATTAACACTCCGAGGGCCGACTGTGGTAAGTGCCATCCTGGACCAGTTTTTCATGCTGATTCCAAATCTAGCATCAAAATTTCAGAAACGTGGTTCATCTCGAGACAACAAACTTTTTTTGAAAGGGCTGACGAACTAGGCGGGCAGCCTTTTCATCGATGCATGTTTCTGGTTTTATTCTGCTGGGTTAAGAAGTGAAACAAGCATACATTTTTTATGCATCCAGAGTCACTTTCGAGTGATTTGCGTCTAAGGTATGTGGGTGTGCGCATCTCAACCCCAAGCAACCAAGCCCCCTGCGCCCCCTTCGGGGGGTTGGTTGGTTAGAGATGCGCGCACTCACTTACCTTAGACATAATTTCGAGCAAGACTCTTGATCAAAATTCATACAAAGGCTCTTTTTGCCCAGCTCCAGTGACCAAAACGGGGTAAAATACCCTAAAGTAAGGAAGTTTGCTTTGGTCCCCCAAGGCAAAAAGTGAAATTTTGGTCAAAAAAATTTTTTCGAAAAATCATCTTTTAATGTAGAAAAATATCGCAAAAACAACTTTTTTATCGTTTTTAGTACATATAAATTACTTAGAGACGTTCAAACACTATTTTTAAATCAGTGAAAAAAAACGCCCCCCCCCCAACCGAATAAGTACCAACTGAAGAAAACTGCACACATGATCTTTATCACTGTAAAGTTGATGTATAAAATGAGCAACTTTGCGTGCAAGAGCCTAAGAGGTAAAAAGTTGCACATTTTCGACAAGGCGATATTTGAAAAAAAAACAATTGCCAAAACATTTTTGGCAATTGCATTGTCGAAAATGTGCAACTTTTCACCTCTTAGGCCATTGCGCGCGAAGCTGCCGAATTTAGACATCGACTATCACTAGGTTATGCTTCTTACTTTTACTTTATTCTAAGAACTATCATAGTGCAGTATCGACACTGTTTCACATTGTATTTTATTTCATTGGTGCTCATTTGATATTTTGTGTGTGTTTTTTTTTCAGTTATTTAGTTCTCTGCTATGCATGTGGCTGTAAAGCATCAGTGTGAATTCGAATCTTGTCAAGTAAGCAGCTTTTTAATTTTTTCTTACGCAGTCATGTGTCCTTTCCGGTTTAGATGGCTGTAATAATGAATTAGAAAAGACGTCATCTATGGAATACCGGCGTTATTAGATAAGTTTCAATTCCGAATTCGCCGTCTTATTCTTTTTTTGTCTTTGTCTTTTTTCAGGTAGTCAAGTTCTGGTGGGATTACTGCTTGTGCCTATTGGTTCTGGTCGTTAATCAATGTAAGTTTTTTCTGCAATGGTTTAATTTCTATGCTTGATCTGTGCTGAAGGTACCAGTAGCACTTTCTATGTCATGGGTGTGGGTCGTGGGGCTGCTCCAAGAGTCGCTTCTAAACTAGAACCCCCGGCTACAGAGATTCTGGCATACCTGCATGCTCGAAAAAATTGGCGCCGACCGGGCGCCGGACCCCCATATTATTGACTCGCGTTTATTTATTTATTTCACTGCCACTCATACGCGGTATTTAATGAGGATGGGCTAAGTAATTGCGCAGTAATCAATGCCTAAGTGGCAAAAATCCAATAGAAAGTGGTTGCCGCTAAGATTTAAGATACAATTTTATTCTGATTTCAGCACTGCGTGATTCGGTCAGCTAGGAATGTAAATAAGGTGTGCACCAGGAGGATTCGAGCCAGCAACCTCGGGATGCGTATATGCACCTTTACACGTCTCCCTCACTAAGAATCGCTCAGTACACCATCCAGACTGACCAAAAGCTGAAAATAACTGGTTTGGTGATTTTATTAAAGAAGTAAACTTTTTGCGAAGAAGCGATTAAGCGCATCCGATTCCCAGTCCGATGGGCCGTAATTGCAAAGAATCGTTGTTGTTTGGCGTATTTTAAGGTTGTTTAGAATAGTATAGTGTAGAATTATGAGCGATTAAGGCTATCGGACTGAAAAACCTGATCTGCTCAATCTCTTTTTCGCGAAAAGTTCACCCTCCTCCAGTGAATCCCAAAAAACAGTTATTTTTGACGTTCGGCCACTCGGAAGTGTGTTCCGAGCGATTCTAAATGGAGGGAGGGCGGCTGCTTTTGTTGTAGAAATCTACACGCATCACCGACGTTGCTTGTTCAAATCCGCCGGGTAAACATCTTATTTGCAATCCTAGCTGACTAAAACTACAAAAGAGCGAAATTAGAATTTAATTATATCTTCAATCTTAGCGGCAATAGTTTACCGGTGTTGATAACGATCTTTCATGCTTTTGGCTACTCTGGCATGGGTCACCGACCCTGGTAATGACTTGTTTTTCTTATTTATTTGTGACTTTTTCGAGAAATCCGATTTTCTTTTGATGGCGTGTCCAAAACTTTGCCGCATCATTAATCGTGTCTGAATTCCATAATATAAAAAATAATAAAATAAGCGTCAACTTCCCATCCAAATCCACTTTATCTCGGTTATAAATGTGAAATTTTGCGAGTCAGATGAAGTATTTTTCATATGACTCCCATTGAAAAATTAAAATTAAAAAATTAAATGAATCATTAAAAATTAAAATTACGAGCAAAATGCGAGTCCAATATACAGATAAACATGAGTCAATTGACTTGCGAGTTGATAATTGAAAAAGACTCACTGCGAGTCGTATGACTCGCGAATTTTCTCATTATGACTCGCGTGTAGCTCGTGACCATTTGGAAATCTTGCCAAGGCTCGCGAGTCAGAGAGTCAAGTGTACGACACTGGTCGTGAAGAAATGGTCGGGACAGAAGTGTCCCTTTCCCTTTGGGTGATGAAATAGTCCTATGCCTCGCCTTTATGTTCATTGCATTACGAATTCTGATGTATTTCGAGCCATCATATGCTTAGAAATGATGCCAAAAGAGGTTAGAATCAGGGCTGTTCACTCTTCCGGAAGATTCTTCCGGAGGGGA
>SADC01001033.1:0-28306 GCA_004194705.1 Ditylenchus dipsaci
TTTTTCTCTATTAATGAACCCCTATCTAATAATGAACCCCTCTCTAATAATGAACCCTCTAGCAAGAGGTTGAAAAATAATGAACCCTCTCTAATAATGAACCCCCCCCCCTCATAACTGAAAGAAGACGATTGACACAAAGCAGAAATTTCTATTCATCCACTATCAAAAATCTCATACACCAACAAGAAATTCTACATCATCTTGAAGATTATCCAGATTAACTTCGTTCTCATCATCAGACATTCCGGCTCCTTTCTCGCCGCTGCAACTATCTTGCGCCAATTGCTTCGATTAAATGCTTTTGAGAAGCTCCAGACTTCTAGTACTGAATGATCCCTCCGCCTTGAAGCATGAAATTTTGTCGTCTCCTGATCTATCCGTCGGTATCGTGAGCGCGCTCACTGAAAACACAAAATAATCAAAGCTCACACTATACCAAATATGAACTTTAAAAGATTTGATAATCATGTTTTTGCTGAGGTCCTGTCAAGCGCTATCTACTTAATCCAATACCACTTCCAATAACGGTGCTTCCGGTTTCCTGCAGCTGTGTATTCTTGCCGATCTCCGTTGCTCATCCGAGTGGCGTAATAGAGGCGAATCTTTTCCTTGAAGGGATTGTTCCATCAGACATCTGGGGCCTGGGAAAGATAACAATTGAAGAAAGCATTAAAATGAAAAAAGGTGCCTAGATGAACTTTGCACATCCTCCTGGGATGTAAGCCGGTCCCGGAAAATTTTCGTAATACGGTATTAACTAAAGAAGTGTGTACTTCAAAAAGCTAACCTCTTGACCACTGACATCCTGTCCTATTTGCTCTTCTTCATCTCGCAGAATGGCCTCGCGCTCCAAGTTGTTGTTTCATTCCTGCAACGCCTTGCTCTGCGCTTGCTGATCTTCGTTTAAGCGCATCTGAAAGGAGCGAGATGATCATGGAATAACAACCAAGTACACAACAGCTATTGAACAACAGACAAAACCGTACTGGTGAAAATAATTAGACAGTCTGCACAACACTTTCGCGGCTCAAAATTTTTCAGTGACTCTGCGGTTAGTTGTTTGTAAAATAATGAACCCCTATCTAATAATGAACCCTCTCTAATAATGAACCCCCTCCGAGAGGGGTTGAAAAATAATGAACCCGGGTTCATTAATAGAGAAAATACGGTATATCTAGAAGCATATCTCTACCACAAGGCCGATGCAGTTAACATTTCTTACGATACGAATTTCACTGCCCGTCTACTCGGATCGTCAGGGAACAAGGAATTAAAGGTAAAATTTATAATTGTATGTAAGCTTGTGTCTGCAGCAGGTGGAATCGTTAAGTTTATGTCCGCATGCCCTTCGTCGTATTTCTACGTGAGGGTAATTGTTGATCAATTACAAAACTTGTAAAAAATGACTAATCGATGCATATTCTCACGGAGTATGATCTCAAGAAAAAATTAGATTTTTTATAAAAAAGGCGGTAAAAAAATTAAATAATCCAGAATGAGGCAGTACCCCTTCCCCGCTTTTCGATCGTCTCGACAAGAGTTGTGCACACTATTGAAATTCTAGCAAAAAATAATATGTAGTCTAATGAACCATATAAACAAAAAGAATGACAAAAAAAGACCACAAAAGTGATGAAAAAACAACAGAGGTGGACCTAGGCAAAAAAAATGTCCTCTTCTAGTATAGGGCCCAGTACCACACATGCCAAATACTATGAAGAGATATAAATTTAGAAAAAAAACATACTAAAGATGGGTGAATATCAACTACCACCTCCGCTTTTTTTCCCCAGAGCGCAAGAGGACCACATAGCACTCTTCATAATCACCCTATTTTTTTTTCTGCTGTTAAACACATTTACCGTAGATTTTCTATTAATCCCCATGGGAGATTATTTTTCAACCCCTAAAAATCGGAAAATTTTGAGGTTGATTTTGAGATTTTCGGGCATCTGGCAATTTGATAAGTGGAATCAGGAGAGCTCGTGCTAATCGAGAAAATGCAAAAAACAGATCTGTGAAATGTTTACTCTAGGCTGAGATATGAGGTCGGTAGGGTGGGGGATTATTAGAGAGCATAGTGACCGCGCCGTCCTTCGTCGTCCTAATTTTTTTCATCGCCGTCCTGCATTTAAAACATATTTTTCATTATGAGTTGCTTTTTTAATTTTACAACATACAATCAGTTTTCATTTTTATACTTAATTTTCGGGCGACCGTCCAAATTTTCTTTAATTTTTATTTTAAAAAAATGGGGCCGTCCTAATTTAACCGACTTTTTTGAAAATTTTTGTGTAAAATCAGGACGGCCCCATTTTTTCGAAATAAAAAAGAAAGGAAACATGGACGGTCGCCTAAAAATAAAGTGTAAAAATAAAAAGTGATTACATGATGTAAAATAAAAAGGCCATCCATAATGAAAATATCGTTAAAATGCAGGACGGCAATGAAAAAAAATAGGACGGCGAAAGACGGCGCGGTCACTAGGTTAGAGAGTGGGGATTAATAGAGAATATACGGTATTGAGACAATGATCTTAATGCAAGAATTATTTTCAAGTAAGATTTTTCAGGCCAACAGATGTTTCACAATCGAGTCGGAGTGGTGGGGCTGGCCTTCGTTTATTCTTTGGTCAGAACTCGTCAACTTCACTAATGGCTTTGTGGATGAGAAGGGTGATTTCACGATTGAGGTCAAATTTTCTGTTACAAGAAATGCAGCTATGTCGGAATTTTGTATTTTTCAAAAAGCGACTTACAACCCTTTTTTTTAAGCTGCCAACCGCTGGATCCTCGATTTCTCACTGATGGTTTCGTTGAATCGGACTACACTCTGGTGGTGGAAGGTCGTCGATTCCCTGTCAACAGAGGGGTTTGTACATTGAGATTTTTTTCCTGCGTTTGTCAAATGAAAAGTTTTCGTCACATGGTTTGCCTGTTCATGCGTTAAAATGATTTCTTCTTAGAAGAGAGCGTGGATTAGGGCTCAAAAATTGGTATTTCAAACATAAAGCGGTAAATATTAAAAAGCTTTTTCTATATACCGTGTTTTCTGTAATTCTACCCTCCCTGCAATTACCCTCCCACCTAACTTTAAGTGCTCTGTAATTTCTGTTTTCATTTACTGTTCCAGCTGTGTAAAAAGTGCCTGAGGCGGATTTTATAAATTCCATAGGCACTTTTCACAGAGCTCAAACATTAGATTCATTTAAAAAAAAGATAGGAGTTTCAAACCTCTTAAAGTTTGAAAAAATTGCATGCCTCTCTAATTACTCTCCCGGGGAGAAATTACAGGAAATACGGTAGTCTTTGGATTTGTGATCACATAAGTATTGAATATCTCATAATTTAAAAAAAGATAACTATTAACGCTTGAGATACCCTGACTGTGACCTGGGTGTTTTTCGGTGATTTTTTATGCGCGTATTTTTGCAGCGCGTGCCCAAATCTCATGTGAATTTCGCTCCTCACGTCTGAAGGCTAACAAAAATTTTATAAATGACCCATAACTCAAAGGGTAGCTATGAAAAGCCATGATAGGGCAGGTGTTTTTATGTAGCTGTTTTTGAGCTTTGTGTGACCCTTGTACCACGTTTTGTAGAACTTTAGAGCTGGGAAGCCAGATTTGCCAAGAACTTAGGCACGCTCCTCAAGAACATACAAAAAAAATTCATCAAAGTTACCCGTGGTCACAGTCACGATCCCTCCCTTGTAAGTTCTAGTCTAAAAATGATACGGAGCCTAAGAAATGATACATTTTTAAATGTCAGTAATAATCATGTCTTCTATGTTAGCTTCTTGCGGCCTACTCAAATTACTTCAAGACACTGTTCTTTGGTGAATTTTGCGAAAAGAATCAGGATGAGATCAAATTGAAAGACGTGAGTGCTGAAGAATTCCTGCACCTTCTGAAGACCGTATATCCTCCGTTCGATGAAGCTGATGTGAATCGTAAGCCTCCATGTTGTCATTAAAGTTAACATTTGCTGTTAAGAAAACAATGTGGAAAGCTTGTTGCGTTTGGCTGATTTCTACCAGGTGAAAGCTGTCCTGGATAGATGCTCGCAATATCTCAAGAGGTGTGCCTACAGCGAAGTTCCCTTGCAAGACAAGTTGTTGTACGCACAAAATTATCGCCTTTCGGAACTGCTGGTTTGTCTGTTTTGTTTCATTACATTTTGAGCGAGCAAAATATCTAGGAGCACAGCATCACGGAATACAATACAGTCGAGGATGTGAAGAAGCTTCGTGCAACTGGTCAGTATGCTCTTCTGGATAAGGATATCAAGCTACGAATCCATGAAAATTTCACTTGAATGGAGCACTACATGAGTTACATGTGTTGACAACCAGTTTGATTCACCATCATTGTTGTTATAATTAATTTTTTGAGGTAAAAATGTGATTCCGTCATTTCTCCTTGATTCCTCTGATTTCTTAGGTGGTGGCACTGATTTTATGTTTTTAGAATGTAAAGCAGTCTCAGTTTTAAGCTGTGAAGCAGTCTTTAGATCCGATTTTTGACTTATTTTTTAGGAGACCTGTAAGAAAAGTATCATCCACAGAGATGCCAACCCAAAATGAGAAAAAAGTGGCATTTTGAGGTAAAAAAAGCGGAAAAAGCGGCATTTCGTTTGTATAAAAGCGGAATTTTAAATACAACCTTTTACCTTCTCAAACCTTCTTAAATGCCAACAAATACATCAGAAATAACTAGGGTTGCTGAATGGACATATGTCCTGCAAAATGTCCGCCCTTATTAAAATCGGACATATATAAATGAGATTGTAACACAATTTTTTTTTACAGTTGTTTTGCTACTCTTTCTGATTTTTATTTTCAGATTGAATATGACAAAAGAAAAATATAATTTATTGAAACTTTCACTAGTATTTTAAATTTAGACCACCTAGACGTTACCCAAATCAATGGATATTACTCAAACCAACTGTAAGTTACCCGAATCATTTGGATGGGTCCAAACCATCTAGAAGCTACCCAATACCTCATAGATAGTACCCAAACCACGTGGATGCTTGAACTACTCAATAGTTCCAGAACCAGGACCGGTATCAATAACCACCGCATTAAATGCGAGGATATGGATAAAATCCGAGGATTTTACGTCCTCAGGTATCTTCTCTGTTTTGTTCCTTTTTTCAGCCCTAGGTTTTCAAAAGATTAGGAATTAAGAGTTTCAGAACCAGGTCCGGTAGCAATAAATTGTAAATTTAGACCACCTAGACGGTATCCAAAGCAAAAGCTAAGCCAACGCGACTGGAACGAGCGGTGGAAGAAATAGAATTGGAAACTGAGTAAAAAGATTCAATTGTAAATGAATTTGATGTATCTATGAACGATTATTGTATCGTTAATTGAAATTTTTTGAATAAAGTTTGGTTGTATAAGTGTCCGAAATTTTGGACATATGTCCATAAATGTCCCGACATATGTCCGGACATATGTCCAAAATATAAATGTCCGGACATTTCAGCAACCTAGAAATAACATTTATTCAGCAAACTCATACTTTTCTACAGCTTTGGCTTTTTTCTAACAACAGTTTCTGGCCCAAAAAATAATCATACGCATCAACACTGTTCAACTCAAAATTACACTCGTGATCCGCACTGTCTTCGGGTTTTCCTTTCATATTTGGCCAGAGTAATTCGTGATACACACTCTTTTTTGGGTTTTACCTACATTTGGCCAGAGTAACCCGTCATCACCTACCTCACACTACCTACTGTGTCTTTGCAGTCTCAATCGGCCATAAAACCAGTCTGATCCGGTCTGATCCAGCCCAATCCGGTCTGATCCGGTCTAATCCAGCCCTGATCCGGTCTGATTCAGCCCTGATCCGGTCTGATGCGGTCTGATCCAGCCCTGATCTGGTCTGATCCAGCGCTGAACCAAAAAAGGGTAAAACTTTTTTTTGACCCGAATTTAATTATTTCTGTCCCAGATTTTTGTTTTGGCTAATTAGATTGAAAATTTTCAACTTTTTTGAAAGTTTTAACACCATCTTGTAGCCCTGCGACTCTAGTTTCTAACAAGGTATCCTTTATTGCATCATCTCTAAAAATTTAACACGAAAAGGTCCAATCTAATTAGCCAAAACAAAAATCTGGGACAGAAATAAGTGAATCTGGGTCAAAAAAAAGTGAATCTGGGTCAAAAAAAGTATTGCCCACCAAAAAAGCGGCGAAATCAGCAAAAAAGCGGATAAAGCCGCTTAAGCGGCATTTAAAAAATTTAAGCGGCAAAGAAGGAAAAAAGCGGCAAATGCCGCTTAAAAGCGGTAAAATGGCATCCCTGATCATCCATATTGTAACCATTGTCTAGCAGCTAATTAAGGTAAGCTGTAAATTGCAACCAGGCGACCATCTCAAGAAGGTTAGACGCACACACTTGAATAACTACTGCTCGGTGTTGCGCAAACAGTGATTTACATGTGCTCAAAATATGTCCGGGTTCTTGATTGTCTAGAACTGCTGAGTGTATTGAGCCGGGATCAGCTGAGCCGATTTTGATCTGAAGTCGTTATTTAATTGAAAGCGATATCAAACAGTTACTAAAATCTCAATCCCAAAAATTTTCGATTTTTTTAGCTACGCAGGCTTTTCGATTATTCGTTAACTTTCTGCTGTCAATCACATTCTGAGTCTATTTTCAAGTTTTTTTTATCGATATAACAAAAAGAGATCAAACAGTACAATTAATCGGAAACAAACTAGCACAAATAAAGATGCTGATTTGACCAAAATTATCAGATTAATCAAATAGTTAGCTGGTCTAGCAAATTAAGGACACTTTCTCTCAACAATAGACTTGCCACTTTCTTCATATTCTGCTTTGGAAATCCACATTTGTTGGAAAGTGCCCTAGAATATTAGTCACATAAATCATCAAAAATTACAAAATTAAATAGCAAATACCAGTGAAGAAACTATCGAGCCTCCAATCCAAGCTCCATACTTGCGCTCCACCGCCGTGGGTGCTGCCGACACTCTCAGTTTTATGGTCTGAAATTAAAGTAATAGCTATGAAATAACGATATTTTCAACTTTCAGTTGACACTCAACACATGTATAAACTCTTAGGACCGTAGTCTGAAAAGCCCTTAAAAGTCTTGGATTTTCGCAAGCGAAAAATCAATAAAAATATTTTTAACTTGGAGTCTAAAATCTGCACTTTTGATGGATGGACATGGGGTGGATGCTACCAAAAAGACAAGACGAAAAATAAACTGGTCCGCACAAATAAAGAAAGCTAGACAGGGACAGCGTGGATAGCAAGCGATGACGGATTGCAAGTTGTCTAATTTTAAGACTGCATACTCATGATGGTGTCTATTTTCAACACTGCGCTATGTGAATAGTTAACCGAAATAATTATTATAACCACCGCTGGACATTTGTGGGCCAGATCATGGTTGAGTCGTTCAGTAAAGCCCATGATCAGCGAGTTGCCTCCAGTGACCATCAGGCTGCTGTACAGAGACTGCAAAAGGCTGTGCTATTGAATTCTCTATTCCGTAAGATTTTTCGTCAAACCTACCGGTCGTATGTCAATATCGCACATTCCGCAGGAAGTAGCAGCTATTTGGGACACATTCATCAAAGTGTCCTTGCCAGGCACATCTCCTTCCACGTACTTTAGATCAAACAAGGCTTCTGGAATTTTGGCTCTTTCCGATAGGAAATCCTTGTGGAATCCACAAGGAAAACTGTAGGAGGAAGCCGGCAACTTTTCTATGAACTCAACATCAATAGGCGTGTCGCACAATTGGAGGTTGAATGACTGAAAGGGTTAACGAAAATTAATTGGTTAAAGGGCCATTGCCGTCCCCGACAACGAGAATTTCAAGTGTTTGAATTGGCGCGGGACAGTTCTCTTTCGTCTTTCATTTTACTCTTTTGAGTCATTCGAAGCAAGTCAAAAGAGTACAGTGCGAGACGAAAGAGAACTGTCCCGCGCGAATTCAAACATTTGAAATTCTCGTTGTCGGCGACGGCAATGGCCCTTTAAATAAGAAAAAGTGAATTGTGGGGAAGATGAACTTACGCAAAATCTTCAAGCAATTGCTGAATAATGATTAATTTTTAGAATTTTTCAGTAGCTTTGCTTTTATTTTTTGTATTTTTTTTTAAATTTGTTTTTTATTTTTCGAATCTCAGATTGGTACCATTGATAAATCGGCATTCCCTCAGCTCACCGCAAATTTGCTTTTGTCAGTCTCTTTCAAAAGATCTCGAAAATTCTATTTTACCGGTTATTTTTTGAAATATACCACGGAATTCTCTTTTTATTAAGTAGTTTTCGGTAGCAGCGGGTATAAATCTTGGTCATTCATAGAAATGACCAGCAAAATCCAAAAATTTGCAATTCTAGTGACTGTAATAGGCAAACAATAGAGTCAAAAGTCACCGAAAAATAGGCCTAAAAGATGTTGGACCTATCGGGGAGTCGAACTTGAGGTGGCCTTCAAATCTGTGTTTAGCTCCGATTTTCGTATATTTTGTTTGAGATTACGAGTTAATTTGATCAAACCTACTCTGCGCATAAATTCGTCATAGCTCTTGCTCACTTCCGGCAATTTTTCCTCTCTGTCCAAACCGCAGATTCTCCGTCCTTCACTTCTTTCTAAAAATAAAAAATAAACACCAAATTTACAGAAAATAGTCCAGAAAAATTACCTTAGAGCCAACTCTGTAGTAGGGGACAACCTCAATCCCTTGTTTATCAATAGCCTTGCCACACTGGTCCACGATGAAGTCACCACCGATGGGGGAACGAACCACAGCTGCAATTTATATAAGAAATTACTGCCATTATCATGACCAGCAATAATTTATCTCGATATATTTAAAATTGCGATAGTAATTTTCAGAAAATTTTTAATACTGTGAAATTGACCCCAGGTGACCCCTCGACTTAGTGACCTCTTAGGGCAAATTCCTTAGGGGGTCGAAAATCAAGGTTTGACTTCTTCCGATTTCAGTCTTCTGTTTTTCAACTTTCTTTACGACACTTTTGTTCTTTCAGTTTTCAAATTTTGGCTTTTGGTAAATTGAAATTGGTAAATTGTTTTATTCCCGGTTATGATTTTTATTCCGACATTTTTAGTCTTCCATCCCATTCCTGGTAAAGTTAAATCGAATTGACTCATCTGAGGACTAAACCTGAGTAGTAGTTTTACAACCAACAACAAATTTAATACCATGTGTAAGGCAGTATCCATCATAAACAGGTACAGCAGATGTGTGGGTGGCTCCACTGTCGAGAATTAGGCCCGCAGTCCTTCCGTTTGCAAATCTAAATAAATAAACCAAACAAATCATTTGCTTTTGTTATTTCGCAAAAGGCCTTACGCAGCTAGCACAGCATTTTTAACTAGGAAAATGCAGGAGGCTTGTACTTCTCAAAGATCAGTTCAGTCAATTTTTCTCTTCTGTCTTTTTGGTTCCACTAAAACATCAGGTGATAAACGGTGATCGGCAAACCGACAATAATTTTTTCTTAAGAACATATTTTCACGCATAAAGAATTAGAATATTCCTGCTTACTTACAATTTGAGAGTGTGACGGCAATAATTTTCTAAGAATTATTTTTTCTGCCGCTAGGCAATTAGAAAACTTGTTCAGCACAGTCAATTTGCATAAAAATTAATCTTTAATTTCAAAGCTCAGTTAAAAATGGATTATATTTTTTTCTCACCGCAATTTGATCTTCCCGCAAAATACTTTTTCTCACCGCAAAATACTTTTTTCACACCGCAAAATACTTTTTTCTCACCGCAAAAATACTTTTTTCCCCCCGCAAACCTAATTTCTGTCTAAGACCAACCAAATTTTGCATAATTTTGCAAGAATTCAAATTTTTCAGTCAGGAAACAACTTGGATCCCTCAGAATCCCACCCCAGAATGGCCAGAAGCTCCTGAAAGTTGGTTTTTTCGGGGTTTACTTAAGGGGGTAAACTTTTTGCGAAAATTCGATTGAGCGGATCAGATTTCGGGTCGGATGGGCTTAATCGCTCAAAATTATAGGTTTATGGTGGTTTCGAGTGGTTCAGGGTGGAGTTGTGGGCGATTGAGCCGATCGGACCCGAAATCTGATCCGCTCAATCGAATTTTCGCAAAAAGTTTACCCCCTTTAGTAAACCCCGAAAAAACAAACTTTCAGGGGCTTCTGACCATTCTGGGGTGGGATTCTGAGGGATCCAAGTTGTTTCCTGACTGAAAATTTGAATTCTTGCAAAATTATGCAAAATTTGGTTGGTCTTAGACAGAAATTAGGTTTGCGGGGGGAAAAAAGTATTTTTGCGGTGAGAAAAAAGTATTTTGCGGTGTGAAAAAAGTATTTTGCGGTGAGAAAAAAGTATTTTGCGGGAAGATCAAATTGCGGTGAGAAAAAAATAATTTGCGGTGATTTTCAAGTGTTTTGCGGTGAGAAAAAAATACCATCCGTTAAAAATCTTAAAAGCAACGTTGAGTTTTTAAATGTTTATTGTCTCGAAAATACTTCGAAATTTCAGAGAAAGTTTGAATAAAAAGCAACGTTCTTTTGCAAAACGACCATGCAAGACGCAAATCCGGTGTCAGAATTTTGTGTTTGTCTAGTGGGCATGTCAAAATTAGTATTTGTCGAAATTAATCCGTTGCGAAATCTCCCGAAAAGAGTACTCACCGGTGCTTCAGTGAATAGGACGGAGTGCTGTTGAGTGTCAGCTACTAGACAGTCGCTGTAGATGTAGTCCACCACTTTCTCGAATGTGTCCCAATCATCAACTAAATTATTAATTTTTTACATGGACAATTCCGACTTTAAATGAATTCAAAAGACTAACTCATTCCATCCTTCATATAGGAAGCTACTTCCGTTTTAGCTCTGGGCACATTTACTTTGGGTGTGCCGATGAAGTAGTCGTTTTTCTTGATACCTTTTCGACCGGATGCCACCTTGAAAACAAATACTTTTATTATTTATTATCTTATGCTCACTTTAAAAAATATTCTACCTCCTCAATAGTAGTGTCGGTCTTAGACTCAAGGATTTCACGAACACCTACATGGGCTGGTATATCAAACTGAATTCATTTTTACAAAAAATATTGTTAATTTTGGAATTTTGATTATAAATTTTTATTATGAAATAAATACCTTTGGGTATTCTTCGCCACCACTGAGATGAAAAAAATTGCGTGGTGTGGCGAAAAAAAAATTAAAAATAAGCTTACTATCCAGCCCTGAAGCTGTGTGAACCAGCGTCAAACACAATGGCTCCCACATCATCTGCAAATAGTAGGTTTTATGGTTTGATACCGAAAATATGGGAAACAGTAAAAGAAGTACCTCCACCATAAATTCCTCCACTCATTCTGGATTAGATAGTGTTGGGCCTGAAAAGTTAAATTACGCAATTTTTTTGTGAAAACAAGTTTGAGATTGACAAAATGAGTTATTTTCAAAAAGAAATTTAATTTTTTTAGAAAGTCTGAAAAAATTATTTTCAAAGCTTTTCCGCATGCAAAAACATAACGCCAAACATTTGAACCAATGCCAAAATGAAGTTAGGTTCAAACCGGGTTGTAAAATTTATTCTAAAATCAAATATTTAAGCTATACAATAAAGACCAAATGTATAAATGTACAAATTCCAAACGGTTAGAAAACTGATGTAAAGGATAGTATAAGCTCGAGAAATCGGCAATTTCATTACTGACTTTTTGAGCAGCTCCAAATGTTAACTGTATCCGAGATCACTAAATGGACGGGTAATACAATTTTCATTTTTTTGAGTATTATGAACTTAACATTTGATTCATTTTTACTGAACTTCGTGTTTTCATCTATTAGGTCTATCGATAAGTTCGTGCGCATTTTTTCAATCCAATTTTATCCACAATTTTGACAACACAATGCAACATGTAATACACCATCATGTAGAGGAATTTAACGGGCTATCGTTTGATATATCATTCGCCAATATACTTGCCACCGTTCTCAATCACTTCTGCCCATCTTCCTGGTAGCTTGTTGATTCCATCTCGATAAAAATTCACAGGTTTTGAGTCAAAGAATTCTTGGATCCACTCTTCCAATTCCGCTTCGTCCTTAAAGTTTTTCCCGCTCAGCTGATTCTGCATCGATAGGAAGAGATGAAAGTCGGTGGGAGCAAATGCGGTGGGAGCCAAAGACAATGCGCGTCCTCATGTTGCCAGATTGACTCAAGCGAAGATTTTGGAGCTGGGTTGGGAAGTGCTGTCACATCCACCATACAGTCCGGATTGGCTCCACCGACTTTCATCTCTTCCTATCGATGCAGAATCAGCTGAGCGGGAAAAACTTTGAGGACGAAGCGGAATTGGAAGAGTGGATCCAAGAATTCTTTGACTCAAAACCTGTGAATTTTTATCGAGATGGAATCAACAAGCTACCAGGAAGATGGGCAGAAGTGATTGAGAACGGTGGCAAGTATATTGGCGAATGATATATCGAACGATAGCCCGTTAAATTCTCTACATGATGGTGTATTACATGTTGCATTGTGTTGTCAAAATTGTGGATAAAAATTGGATTGAAAAATGCGCACGAACTTATCGATAGACCTAATATATTAACTTGCCAATTTCCTTGACATTCCTTGCAGCCTCCTTCATTGCCTACACTAACCATAATTTCAGGCATAACAGTGTTTGAAATATTGTTGCATTGCGTCGCCTTGCTGCTTACCACCATACTTATAGTAAGCTTTTTGCAATCAGAATCTGTTACTCGTCACAAGGGGCGTACTCAGAGGATGGAGGCAGAGGGCGGTCACATGCCCCCCTCCGTCGTCTGATTTTTTAGTGCAGCCGACGATTGCGCAAAATCAAATTGCGCAAATTCACATTGCGCAATGTTCAAATTGCGCAAATGCAAATTGCGCAAATTTAAATTGCGCCAAAATCAAATTGCGCAAATGTAAATTGCGCTAAAATCAGCTTACCACATTTCTTCTTAAAAACCACCATCTCGGATTTTTACAGAAAACAAAAACGCAAATGAAAATAGCATCACGGTTTTGATTGAGAATTTATGGTCTAACAATATTTCTAGGAATGTTAAGCCTTATCAAGAATTTGGCGCAATTTGAATTTGCGCAATCTGCATTTGCGCAATTTGATTTTGGCGCAATTCGCATTTGCGCAGTTTGAACATTGCGCAATGTGAATTTGCGCAATTTGATTTTGCGCAATCGTCGGCTGCCCATTTTTTACTGCCTTCGCCACAATAGAGGTGCCAGGTGCGGCATGTGAGATGCGAGGTCCGTTTCTAAATTTATTTTTTATATCAAATAGTGGGAAAGTGGATTTTGTTCAATGGCGGACCTTAAAAATATGTCAAAAAACTTTTTAGATAAGTAAAACGACAAAATCTGACTGAGCTACGACAACTCAAAGACCCGCACCTCCATTGTGGCCACCGCGTAAAAACGGTGTAGGTAAAATAACCTCAAAAATTTGAAAACTGTGTACGTAAAATGGCCCAGTGCCCCGGCCCTCTGTCAGAAATTCCTGCGTACGCCACTGCTCGTCACCGTAAATTGTGTGTTTGTTAAAGGTAGTGAAGTGGTACAGTCTGTTCACCAGCATCACCTACTGGCACATGTTCTCGCCCTTGTTTGTAGCTAGTGCTCTCAACTGTTACTTTCTGTTCATTGTGTTTGTGAGAATGATCATTGAGGAGAGGCAGTTCAAACGAGCTTTTGTTAGGTAATATATTTTTGGGGATTTAGACTGGAGATTACTTCGATTGGTGATAAGATCAAAGTTTTAGCAATTCCTTCAATTTCCTCAGAGCCATAATGCTCTGGCTGTTTGAGCTCTTCATTTGCTACAAGGTGGAGGGTAATCAAAGAAGTAGGTTTTAATCATGCAATGTGGGCTTGAAATTGGTTAGGTGTGGTCAAAATTAAAAAAAAGGTGGTTTTATTTTGTGTAGTTTTAATATAAGGCGTATGAAAAAGCTATAAAGATAATACGTGCAAAAAATACCACTTTCGACCGGTACTCGCGCCGCGCTATGTTTTGATCATTTAAAAATTTTAACACTGGGTTTTCTGGTATTATCCGAATTTAACATAGATCCTGGCCACACACATTACACTCCGGCGCCCAAATTTTGCTTTTCGGCGCATGGCGCCAATTTTTTCGAGTAGTGCCGAAAAATGAAGCAGCTAGTAAATTGGCGTTGAACGATCTCAGTTTTTTAAACAGCATATTCGGTCAAGGTATAGAATTAATCCTCGAATCAGGACTTCCGATAAGCTGGCAAACTAAGACTTACCCATCATCCAATCATCAAAAATCAAGCTGAATGTTTTTGGCAAAGAATGTGCTCTTTTTATAAATGTGAAGTTTTTTGTGAAAACGCCAATTAAACTATTTTTTGCCTTTAATTTCGACCCACTGGTTTTCCAACGAGACCTTTAGTTTTGGAATTAAGAATCACGATATATGATTATCCTTTAAAAAAACCGATGCAGTTATGTTGTGACTCGACTGTGCAAATGAAAAGCTCTTTTTACCTAAAATCCCATGCTGGCAAAATATAAAATAAAATTTACGAATTCGCAGAACCAAGGCCACCAAACAAAATTAATGAAAAAAATAAAAAATAAATTCTTGGGTTATTTGCCGTAGTTATGCGAAACTGCATCTGTAGCATTACTCTATTTTAGACCAAGTAGCTGTGGTAATCAAATATATTTTTTTGATTAGCACACTCTAATTTTGACATATTTTAAGGAGTCTAGTTATGGAATGGTATGCTTTATCTTTGTATTTTATGTTTTAGTAATCATTTTTACAGATGTTTATGCCCATTTGGATTTTAATGACAGGTACTTTAGTTTTAAATTACAGAAATTTTAATTCACATAATTTCAGTATGAATTTTTAGCTTTCGGATTTCAAGCTTGCCGCCTTCTGTAAATAATAATGAATTTTTTTTATTTGTTTGTTCTAAGAATTTGTTTTTAGTTAATATTTATTATTGTTTTGGAGATAAACTTTATGTTGTGCACATAGGAATTGGATGTGTTTGGGAGGTTACTCACAAAATTGCATAATTTACTGGTGCTTATTGGTCATGTTGCAGCGTGGTTAAACTGCGGTTAAAACTGCATTTACAAAACGGCCCGCACTAAAATAAATAAACCGCTGCTAACCGCAGCTCGTAAAACTGTTCTCAAAACTCTAACAGTTAACTATGGCGAGTTTATCTACGGTCAACTCAAACAGTTAACTAGCGCTATTTTAATTACGGTCAACTCAAACAGTTAATTATGGCGGTTTTATCTACGGTCAACTCAAACAGCTAACTAGCGCTTTTTTAATTACTACCAACTTTAGTATATGTTTCCAATATACTGAAATTGGAAACAGTTAACTATGGCGAGGTTATCTACGGTCATTCAAACAGTTAACTAGCGCTATTTCGATTGCAGTAAAATCAACCGGTTTACAAAAAGAAGGATATATACCGTCATGAGGCCACTTTTGGCTGGTCCCAGGGGTGGCCTTACAGTTGACTCCCTCCATAGTGCACACACAAGGGACCGGCCCCGGGTGTACACTATGGCGGGTGGTGCACTATGGCGGGGGTTACTATGAAGGGAGTTGACTGTGTGGTGGCAAACCACATCGGAACCGGGTGTGCACTATGGCGGGGGTGTACACTATGGAGGGAGTTGACTGTATGTCCAGGTTCGACTGTAACATTTTAAACATTTTATTCTCTCACACACCATGTCTTGAAAAGTAATCTGGTTTTAGCCGGAATATTTCAAAGTCATGATAATAAAAATTTGAAAATTATTCTTGAATTTTTATACTGAAATATTATTTTGCAAACAATTACTATTAACACCAAACAAAATGTCTGACAATGCTCTGAATAAACAAGCAAAAAGAAAAGCGATGAAAGACTCAGAAGAATTCGAGGATAAGCCCAAGAAGCAGAAGATACTTGCATTGAAGAAGTTAAAAAGTAATTCCTATTAAAAAACTTTAAGGGAGTTGCAAAAATCACTAAAAGTTTTGAAATTTTCAAATAAAGTCGACTTTTGATAGTAACTCACTACTATTAGTAAGGACTAGGGTTTTCAGGCCCTCAAAATATTCGAGCCCTCAACTCGAATATTTTGCAGGTCTTGAGGCTCGAAAGCTTGCAAAAAAATTGCGGCAGCTTCGCTACCTCACAATTTCGAAATTCTACTAAAAAAGTTAGGCTAAAAAGCACAACGTGACCTTCTCCCGGAATCAATTTAGACCACTTCTAAGGCAATAAACATGCTTAAACCGATAGAAAACATGTTTTTAGAATTGGGAAAGCATTTCTTTTATAAATTTTTTTTGACCCATGACGCCATCTCCGGGCCCGGACCGTCTTCCGTCCCGGCCGGTCATGATGCTGGACGCAATGGACGGCCTGCCAAAGGCCGGCCGAATTTTTTTTTATAGGACGGTACGGTGGATGGCCGGCAAAAAAAATAAAAATCAGGACGGGACGGTAGACTAAAAGTGAGAAGTATGAAAAATTAGGTCGCCCGTCTTGGTAAAAAAATTGGCCGGTTTTTGGCCGGTTTTCGGCCGGTCGGACGGTCGGCCAAAAATACACGGACGGCGGACGAAAACGCCGTCCACTTTTGAAAAAATGTGGTGACTATGCCCACAAGGGGGGGGGGGTTATCACGGCTTTTCGGTCGAAAATTCATATTTCTAACTGGCGCCTTTTGAAATTTAGAGGGAATAAGGGCTGTATAGGGAGGAGAAGGAAAGAAAAAACGGCCACTAATCATAGGAGGCCCATTGACAAGAAAATGACAAGGCGAATATAAATGTAAATGAATAAGCATAATATTTTCAAAAAGATTTGAAAGAGCTAGAATTGGCTGTTTAGGGATAGTTGACTGTATGGCAACAGTTGTCTGTATAGCGATAATTGACTGTAAAAAAGTAGATAAAGTCAAAAGTCAAACTTTAAAGTCAAATCACGACTTAACAGCCCGAAGAGTCGTTAAATCGACATTATATTATCCATAAATGGGTACTACAAGCTGATTTCGCAAAACAATGGGAGCACAAGAAAAGACAAACGATAATTGTAGAAAATTCTCAATATCATTTTTGTCATAAAAACATAAAAACATTTTTGTGGTAAAAAAACTACGGTTGCGATCTTTCTCGAAAGAATCTTTTGCCAGAAAATTTCCGGAAAGTTTCCAGAAAGTTTCCGAAATGCTGGAAAGATACTTTTTCGATTCTCCCACTTGAGTTCTTCCATTTTATTTGCACAAAGCTTCTGTTACATCAACAAAAAACATCATAATATTCAAATGAACAATCAATCGAAGCCAAATAAATCATTCTCATCATAAAGTGCAAAATCCAACAATTTTTTTCTTCGGATCTTCGTCACGTTTAAAATATCTCCAGCTCCAGCTTATTGGCTTTGTTTTTGGCATTGCTAAACAAAAGGGGAAAAGGACAACTGCCGACCATCCAAACTGCCGACCAATTATCAGGTTTCGATCAAAAACAACATTTTTTATGTCGCACAAAGGATAAAAAGAAGTTTATTCTGGTATCAAATAAGATTTCGTACCAAGCTGATGAAAGGGCATGTGGATACTTTTAAAGGGGAACCTTTATATATGCAGCTCCTAGGTCACAGGTTCGACTACCACTGGCTGCACATCCTATTTTCTTACCCCATTTTTGTAATTTTTTTACAAGTCTGATACAACAAGACCATCAGCGCAAGGTTTCACAGCCGCCCTGGCTAAGATAAAGGACAAGGCCTGCCCGAAACCTGCTTTCTGTCTATAAATCTATCATTTCCGGGTTTTCCTTTGATTGGTTTGATTAATATTTGCTGATCTTTTTACAAATAAACACGCTCTTTTGTACTAACCATACTACTCAAAAGCTCAAAAGAGGCATTTTTGAGTTTTAGTCTATGAAAAATTGAATTTCGAGACCACCAAAATTACCCTTTTTGACCATTTTTTTAGAGATTTAGGCCTGTATTAGGGTGGAAAAAGACCGAAAAAGCTAATTTTTGTGCAAAAAGGAGGATGTTGAACATAGTTTTGATACTGGGGCCTACCGCATAAATAAACTCTGGTATGCATGCTTTTTCATGCATCCAGAGTCACTTTCGAGTGATTTGTGTCTAAAGTATGTGGGTGTGCGCAACTCCAAGCGCCCAAGCCCCCGACGGAGCCGCAGGGGGCCTACAGTTAGATATGCGCGCACTCAGTTAACTTAGACATGATTACGAGCAAGACTCTTGATCAAAAATGTATATAGCGACTCTTTTTGCCCAGCTCCAGTGACCAAAACAAGAAAAAATAGGCAAATAGTGAAAAGGGTCAAAATGGTTTAGAAAAATTTATTTGACACATTTGGTTTTTAGTCATACTCACTCGAAAGAGTAGGCCAGAGTTAGTTAGATAAATTTATAAAAGTTTACATTTGTACACACACGGCTACGCAGCGTTGAGAAAAAAGGTGAAAGATTCTTGAAGCGTTTGCCTTGGTTCAACCCGAGAGAAAAGTTAAATTTTAGTCAGAATTTGATAATTAGTCGGCAGTTGGAATGGTCGGCAGTTGACCCTCGTTCAACAAAAGCGACTAAAACAAAAGAATAAGGTGAGCTAAATACAGGCACATGAAAAATACCAAAATTTGAGGACAGCAATAACAAGGGAATGTTAAGACATTTGAATTCGCACCCAAAAGAACCTTTCCAAATTTCAAAGCTCTGGAAAGAATCTTATTTCTAACCGGAAAGTTTCCTGAAATTTTTCGTGGAAACTTTCCATCACCCAACCCTATAAAAACCACTGGGCAATCCAATCTGCCAGTTTTCGTTCGATACCAGCTCTCTTCTTTGAATCCAAAGTCTTGAACGAACGCGAGCCACGACCAAGCTCTCCATAGTCATCATACTATCTAGTTTCTCAAAGTCCTGTTTCTCATTGTCTTCATAAGAATAAATATTTAGCACAAACGGGTGTGGGTAATGCGGCAGCTTTGAATTTCTGAAAAAATATTCGTCTCAGGAAAATTTTTACACGAAATTATATTTCGAATACTGTAAATATTGGGTTGATAAATAATGTGGTTCTAACTGAATATTGGGACCCATACTGGAACCTACCGCATACATTGGGTCGGTACTTATTTAGTTGGGAACCGCAACCCCCCCCCCCTCCTTAATGTCATTTTCAGATTTTTCACTAGTTTGATTCTTTCGACCCAAAATTAGCTTTTATTGTAACATCCAAAACTGAAGCACAGATAAATATCAAGTTCAAGAAATTAAGTAAAGAGTCTTTACTAAAGACACAAAAAACCTTATGGAACGGCCAGAACCCTGTTATCTTACCATGGTATAGAGTTTTTGCCAAAAAAGAAGTATGTGGGAGGTGACATTATGTTTCAACTTTGATCCCATATTAGTGAAGAAAATGTTTGCGCTGCATATTTTTCTTCACTTTAGCTTTCCATGATACACAAAAAGTCAATTTAGAGTCAAAAAAATCAAACTAGTGAAAAATCTGAAAATGACCTTGGGGGGAAGGGACCAACTAGCAGGGGATTTGGCGTTTATATGGCAAAAACGTCAGTTTTACTTCCAATCCTACCCTTTGGCTAACACAAAACACATAAATACAGACTAACCTCCTTAATTAAGCAGCGTATCAGATGAAATTTATCTTCACTCCACTTGTGATCCAAGTCTACATGAAGGGATCGTAATCCACTACAATGCAAATACTCCACAATTTCTGTAGGGTTACAAGAAATATTATAGAGATCTATGTTTGGACAAGCAGTTAAAGCTGGAAGTAGTGGTAATTCTGGCGCCACTTTCTTCAAGTTATCTCTTTTGATAATCAATTTCCGAGGTCCACTGCTGGGGCTTACTAGGATTTGTAACATTTGCTTATAAAGTCTGAGTCCATCATAAATTTAGTAGTGACTTTGAGAATCTGGCCATCCCAGAGGTGTTTCAGCAGATATAGTCGTCGCAGAAAAGCCAGGCTGGAGGTTTTTGGTCCTTCAAGGTTTAGCTTGGTTGTCTTAAAGCGCACATACTTTTTCTCCAGCACTGGTACCTTGATTTTGAGTGAGTTGCAGACGTACCAGCAGTGTGTTGGTTGATAATCGCTAACGCACTTGCTGGAACACGCAAAGTTACGGTCTTGAAGCATGTGTTTGATCAATAAGCACTTAAATGATAGATTTTGGTCGATGGCATAAAAGAACTGGCGATTTACTCGACTGAGAATAATTAGTTTGGTTCGGTTAAGCAGAACAAACACATCGCAGAGAACTTCAGTGCTCAGACACACATGCTTGTTTTCTGAAAAGTCGCGTGAAGATTTTATAGAAACAAAATAGGTATAAGGATGCCGTAATCATTCTAATAGAAACAACGTCTCTAATAGTAACTGGTGTCCCAAAAGTTCGGTATAGATTTTAAACCTAATATTTTTAAACAAAAGTAATGGCGAAAAAAATTCCTTTTATACAGTTTTGTAGCCCTATTCATCATCTTTCGAATGGTATATAAAGTTTCATTGGAATATTTTGAAAAAGGCAATATTTGGCTACAAACACATGTCAGGTCATTTTAGGATGTTGATAGCCATTTTTATCACTTTCATTGATCAAAATTTCAATTGGAAGTTGAACGCTACAACAAAATCAGAGCACCATGTTGTAGCGCAATTCAAGAGCTACAGAACCTATTTTACAAAGAAGCTTTTAAAAACTTGGGTGTTTTGGGTATAGCTTTTTTGAACAAATAAATTTCTTAAAAAATGACCAAAATCAAATTTTCTCCAAATTTTTCTGAATTTTAGTCACTTTTTCAAGAAATTGATCTGTTCAAAAAAGCCATATCTCAACACTCAAGTTTTTAAACGCTTTTTTGTAAAGTGGGTTTTGTAGCTCTCGAACTACGCTACAACATGGTGCTCTGATTTTGCTATAGTGTTCAACTTCAAATTGAAATTTTGATCAATTTTGTTTAAAAATATTAGGTTTAAAATCCATACTAAACTTTTGGGACACCAGTTAACAGCCCCCTTCCTATTTTTCGACTGAGATTTCGAGGATTTAAAAATAGGGCACTAGTAGCGAATAAACAGCCCCCCACCTTTTGAAAATCGCTGTAACTACCCTTTGGAACAACAAGTTTCTTTGCTACTAGGGTCGAAAATAGTAACCCAGGGGTTTCTATTAAAATAATCACGGTACTGTAAGCCCCCGCTATAGTGACACCCTCAAAAGTTCGTTCCCACCTAGAGTCCGCCCTTTTTACCTCTATTTTTGTAATATATTGCCGAATCTGATTCGTTAGTCTAATTAGAAAAATCGTGGAGATTCTGAATTTACCGGTCGTGAAAAAGGTTTTTCCGAGAAAATTCGCGCCTACTTGTTATAGCGACACCCCTATTTCAAAAAAAGATGTCACTATAACTATATATTTTTTTCTTATGTTTTCATAAAAAAAAATTTATGATCTTTGCCAGTACTTTGAACTAGGCGCAAAAAGGCGCCTATCAGCGCCTCAATCGTGTTTGTAGCATACCTACCCACTCACCTGGCATACATACACCACCTGTCAGCGTACGTACTATACCTAACAACCAAGCTACCCTACTTAACAACTTACTTAAAAGTACGCTACCGCCAGTAATCGAACTTTCAAACCTTTATAAATAACTTGCCTTGGTCCCCAAGGCAATTCGAAATTCACCCCAAAATGCATTGGTGTGGCCCATGTGGCTTTTGCAATTTTCAATTGAGAACTTTCAACTGTTTTTTACAATAAACCGAGAAAGCACTATGTTACCAGTGTTTTCAAAAATGGAATGGAAAATGGAATATTCCATAAAAAAATGGATTCCATTCCATTCCACCCTCAAAATGGAATGGAATTTGAATTCCATTCCATTTTGAGGGTGGAATGGAATTCCATTCCATTTCCATAATGGAAAATGGAATATTCCATTTTCCATTCCATTTTTGAAAACACTGTATGTTACACTCTTTGTCTCACTGTCGATTAAAAAAAATATTGTGAAAAATAATGATCCTGGCTGAGTTATATAAATTTGAAAACGTGACATCACCCAGATACTATATAATTTTTTTTTGACTATATGACTTACTTTTTGGTTTCCTTTGCTTCTTAGGCTTGACCTCACATTCATCTACACTAGCGGACATCTGTTTCGGCTCTGTTTATAAAATAAACGAATAATTTTCAAATTTTTATTATCGTCACTGTGAAAGATTCTGTCTAAAACCAAATTATTGTTAAGAATTTTTATAATGTGTGTGAAAAAAGAGTTATACCGTATGTCCTATGAAAAGCGCTGAAACCTACACCCCCCCCCTCCACCACCTTCCCCGTCCTGGAAAGCATTTAAAAATCAAGCGACACTTGTAGAATAAAATTACCCTGTTGAGGGGCGACATTTTTAGCTTCTCACCCTAGTTATTTTGAATTCAATTTAACAGTATTTGTCCTTAAACTGTACTCGACATTTGAATTTTTTCTATATTTATTTAAAACTCAATTTAAAATTTTTTTCTTTCACAGTTGTATGAGAAAACAAGTTAGCCTGATAAATCGGTACCAGACCAATAGCTCTGTCGGTACTAGACCGTTGATGTCCAATTTGGGGGAATGCATGAAATCGAAAAATTAAAGCAGTTTCTGACAGTAAAGCGGTGCTGGAAACGGTTGCAATAGACAGCTCGATACCTTTCGACCCTAGTAGTGAGTTAGCCTGCTAAAATGGACTAAAAAATAGTGTGTGTAGTCAGTGGCAATCGAGCCTGAGAGTTCAAAATATTCGCTCCTCGGTGTGCACCCCCCCCCCTTTTTAACGAAATATAAAAAACTTGGTGAATTACAAGTAGAAACGGATTTCAAAACATTTTGAAGAATATTGTGAAAATTTTCAAAAATATAGTTGTATATAAGCTCTGCTCTTGGCTTCGAGCGCTCCTGCTCCGAGCCAAGAGCCAGAGCAACAGCCAAAATTTTGGGCGTAGGAGCCAAGAGCCAGAGCAGGAGCCAAAATTTTCGGGGCAGGAGCCAAGAGCCAGAGCGGGATCCAAAATTTTGAAGGCAGGAGCCAAGAGCCAGAGCAGGAGCCGAAATTTTCGGGAGCACATCACTGGTCGCAATATTCGCCATCGGCTGAATTCGCTGTCGCAAAACGGTGAATTCAGGGCAGAAATTGCGCAAAATACCGTTTTGCGACGGCGAATTCAGGCGACGGCGAATTTTGTTGACGGCGAATTTTGCGACGGCGAATTAGACCACGGCGAATTTTGCGGCGGCAAATCAGCCCTCTCCCAGATTTCAGCACCTCTTGAGCAAATAGATAAAAAAAAATCGATTTCAGTCTCTACTGTGATGTTCGGCTCCATTCTTGGTGTTGTTATATTTTTGGCGCTTTTAATCGCTGTTGTCGTGGCTCTTGTTCTGACGGACAGAAGATGACGCTTCCTTGTAAAAGAAGTAGGCAGCTAAAATCTATCGTATAAAATCAAGTTCTGTGATGTAAATTAGTCTTGCAAATGGGCTCTTATATGGTCAACGGAATGTCGTGTCTACTATTAAACGAAGTAAATAAATTTATTGTTAACAAATTGTCCTTATTCTTCGAGAACGGTGCACTTCTGCTGATTTTTTGGTTTTTTTTCTATATATTCTGTACACTATTTGAGGGGCTGAATGCTAACTTTCTAATTTCTATGCAAATTTTGTGTGGTATGCGGGAATCCTGTCATGTGCTAGACCATATACCAACACGTATCCTGTAAATTATCCTAAAGAGTAAAGTGTTCCAGAGAGTGAAATGTCCCAAGAGTGAAATATCCTTAGAGTAAAAATGTCCCAGAGAGGGAAATGTCACGTACCCTGGCCGGCCATCCAACCGGCCGTTCTTCAAAAAAAATTTTTGCCGGCCTACGGCCAATATTTTGCCGTGCTCTAAAATTTAGCCACGGCCGTCCAAAGTCAATTTTTTTTTGCCGGCCTTCCGCCGGCTGTTCCAATTATAGTGTATATTCACTTTGGATTAGTAATCAAAAAGGTTCACATTTATTGTTGACGTTTCAGTTTTAGTATAAAAAAAAAGATTGTTTTTACGTGACATATTTTGAGTTTTTAACTAAGCAGAGTGCGTGATTTCAAAAGGGATTCCCCAATGCCGACTCTTCTGCCCTCACGGCCTCTCAAAATTCAAAAACAAAATCACTTTACGATTTTTGCGCCAAATGCAAAAATTCAAATTTGGACTGAAAATTTGATACATTGAACCCGACTCTGGACAAGGTCTGTAACTGTTTTCATTTCCTTATTTTCAAGTATTTTTTTTGTAAACGCTTCCTCACATCCAGGGCATTTAAATGAGCCATCACTCGTCCCGAAGACACTCAAAATTTGGAGGTTTCAATGAAGTTTTCCAAAATATGCCAAATAAATCATCTGGGTTTGAAACTATAACTGAACTAACATTTGAATTTTTTTTCGAAAACCTTAAAAAGCGGGGCTTAGGCCTGATAGAAGAGTAAATTTGCTACATTTTTGAACAGTCAACCCGTGATTTAACGACACACCTGGGGACCGACTTAAGGTGTCGTTAAATCGAGGGTGTCGTTAAATCGGGGGTGTCGTTAAATCGAGGGTTGACTGTACCAAAAAATGTCCGAAAATACAAATTTCAGGTGTTCCATACAAAAGTAACACAAAAAAATAATTCTATACTCCGGCCCTATAAACAAGACTATTTCCGTTGAGGTCTTCAGTTCGCCTACACATCTGATTGCCTTCAATAAAATTCAAAAATACGAAAAGTTGCATTTTTTGATACGTTTTATGTAGCCAACAAAAACTGAGAATCTCCACTTTCATAAAAAATTAGATAGATTTTCCAAAAGTTAAAATTTGGTGAACTAGAAAACAGTTTGAAGTCAGTAACTGGTTTTTCTAGGGATGGTACTTTCTTCTTACCGCAAAGCACTTGAAAATTACCGCAAATCATTTTTTTATTACCGCAATTTGATTTTCCCGCAAAATACTTTTTTCTTACCGCAAAATACTTTTTTCTTACCGCAAAATACTTTTTTCTTACCGCAAAAAAATTTCTCGTCGTTTTTAGTCAAAATTTTGCGGGAATTTGAATTTTTCATTCAGGAAACAACTTGGATCCCTCAGAATCCCACCCCAGAATGGCCAGAAGCCCCTGAAAGTTGGTTTTTTTCGGGGTTTACTAAAGGAGGAGTAAACTTTTTGCGAAAATTCGAATGAGCGGATCAGGTTTCGGGTCCGATCGGCTCAATCGCCCACAACTCCACCCTGAACCACTCGAAACCACCATAAACCTAGAATTCTGAGCGATTAAGCCCATCGGACCCGAAATCTGATCCGCTCAATCGATTTTTCTCGAAAAGTTTACTCCCCTTTAGTAAACCCGAAAAAACCAACTTTCAGGGGCTTCTGGCCATTCCGGGGTGGGATTCTGAGGGATCCGAGTTATTCCGCGGTAAGAAAAAAGTATTTTGCGGTAAGAAAAAAGTATTTTGCGGTAAGAAAAAAGTATTTTGCGGTAAGAAAAAAGTATTTTTGCGGAAAATCAAATTGCGGTAATAAAAAAAATGATTTGCGGTAATTTTCGAGTGTTTTGCGGTAAAAAAAAGTATTTTGCGGGAAAATCAAATTGCGGTAATAAAAAAAGGCTGTAACTAAAAACACACACCAAAATACTGATTTCCCGCAGTAAATTTATTATTTCCCGCAGTAAATTTGAATTTCAAACAAAATACTGATTTCCTGCAGTAAATTACTGATTTCCCGCAGTAAATTTTGTATTTCCTGCAGTAAATTTTGCGGGAATTTGAATTTTCAGGTCAGAAAATACCTTCAACTGGTCAGAATCCCACCCCAGAGTGGCCAGAAGTCCCTGAAAGTTGGTTTTTTGGGGGTTTACTAAAGGGGGGGGGTAAACTTTTTGCGAAAATCGATTGAGCGGATCAGATTTCGGGTCCGATGGGCTCAATTGCTCAGGATTCCACCCTTAACCATTCTCAACCATCTTAAAACACCCTAAGCACTGATTTAGGGTAGTTAGATACTGGTCTGGAGCAGTTTGGGATGGTTTAGGTGGTTTAAGATGATTGAGAATGGTTAAGGGTGGAATCCTGAGCAATTGAGCCCATCGGACCCGAAATCTGATCCGCTCAATCGATTTTTCGCAAAAAGTTTACCCCCCCCCTTTAGTAAACCCCAAAAAACCAACTTTCAGGGACTTCTGGCCACTCTGGGGTGGGATTCTGACCAGTTGAAGGTATTTTCTGACCTGAAAATTCAAATTCCCGCAAAATTTACTGCAGGAAATACAAAATTTACTGCGGGAAATCAGTAATTTACTGCAGGAAATCAGTATTTTGTTTGAAATTCAAATTTACTGCGGGAAATAATAAATTTACTGCGGGAAATCAGTATTTTGGTGTGTGAAATCAATTTTAGCCATAAAAAAATGATTTGCGGTAATTTTCGAGTGTTTTGCGGTAAGAAAAAATATTATCCTTTTTCTAATCACATTTGGAGAGATTTTTTTTCCCGCAAAATTTTTCAAAAGTTGCCTACTGTCTATTTTCGACTACTTTGAAAGGCCGTGAGATCCAGACTCTGGACTCCAGGAGTGGTAGTAACAATCAAAATACCCGGTACGTGACATTTCGATGCCGGGCCGTTTCGATGCCGCGGCCGTTTCGATGCCGCCCATTTCGATGCCGGCCGTTTCGATGCCGCACCAAACTGCTTCCGTTAAGAGAAAATAATTTTCTCTCGCAACGAGAAAATGTTTTTTGCTACCGGGCCTTTACTTTTGCTACGTGACAATCCCGACATGGACAACCCTATATAGGAATAAGGAATAGTTAGCGTGTGGCATAGTGGGACGATCGCAAGAACGACCTGCGACTCGCTACAAATTGTGACTCGCTACTGCGACTCGCTACAATTGCGACTCGCTACAGATTGAATTTTCTATTGTTATGTGGGTACAGATTGTTGTAACAGACCAATTGTTGGCCGCTTCGCGGCCAAGATGAGCACACTCCACATTGCAAGGGATAGGGGAACATGTAGTACATGTTTTTGGGTGAAATGGACAAAAAAGTTAAAGTGTAGCGAGTCACAATTGTAGCGAGTCGAAGTTTTACCGATCGCAAAAGCAAACTACAATGAAATTAAAAATAAATTATTGAATCCTGCACGTTACTAAGTACAAAATTTTATCGACAAACGGGAAGAAAAAGATAACCATAACATTTGACAACAACTTATTGATCCATGATGAAATTATGGGCCAAGCCTCTCAAATACTCAAGAAGATTCTTTTGCCCAAATAGCCTACCAATGCTAGAATCGGATGTCCGCCTCTTGATAGATTCTTTTTTTCTTTGGCGCTGGATGACCCATGATGCATTGCTCGTAGCTGTGGTCACTTAACTTAACTAATCCTAGGGGTGTACTAAAAACATTGGTGACTAACACCACCCTAAAAAATCATTTTCTCGATGCGATATAAAATTATTTTCTTTTAGCGGAACAAGTTTGGTGCGGCATCGAAATGGGCGGCATCGAAATGGGCGGCATCGAAACGGCCGGCATCGAAATGGCCGGCATCGAAACGGCCTCGGCATCGAAACGTCGCGGCATCGAAATGGGCGTGGTCCGCAAAATACCCGCGGATAAATCCGTATCCTCGATAAAATACGCAGATACGGATAATCGGTAGTAACAATCGAAAAATCCGCGGATATTTATTCATGCACCAACTAAACAAAGTAATCCTCCATTTTGTTCAAATTTTTTATGTTTTCAGGTTTGAAAACCTGTTTTCTGACTAATTTAAGCATTCTAAAAGATGGTTTGATAGTAGTAAAATGCCGTTTCATAGGTTATTTTTCGAGTTTCTTGGGGGGACCTAGTAAAACCTAGCCTATTATTTCACATTTTTTGAGATAATGCAACAATTTTCACTTTATCAGAAAGTAGAATCGCAGGGATACATGATGCTGTTATAACTTTAAAAAAAAGATCAGAATTTTAAGAGAAACAGGCAAATCAAAAGTTTTCTGTGAGTCTTCGAGTTACGTTTTGCGAGTTCTCCGTTTTTCGACTTAAAGTTTCGCCAATCATGATGCTAACT
>SADC01001034.1:0-34139 GCA_004194705.1 Ditylenchus dipsaci
GGACCATGACTGGAACCCAGTGAAAGACTTGCAAGCTTATAGACAGAGCACACAGATTAGGCCAGACTAAGACAGTCAATGTTATAGGCTGATCACTCTTGGCTCTGTGGAGGAGAAGGTAATGAGACTGCAGAAATTCAAGACCACACAGCAGATGTGTTGGTAGGTGGAGCAGAAAACCGCTCTCTCACTGCCATGGCTGGCGCTGAACTCAAAGACTTGCTTAGTTTGGCGAAAAAGACGAATCTTCCACTTCTGAAGATCCTCCAAAATAAGCGAATAAAAACAAAATTTAGATGGAACTGCTTTTTCAGACCAAAAATGGTCACTGGAGAGCTGTGGGACAATTCACAGTACGAAGAACACACTCACTGGAGTCATTTATGAAGTGCGCAAATGACTAAAAAACCTAGTTTTTTGTAATAATTGGAATGTTTTTGTCAGAGGGTTAAGCGTAAAAATTATTTGTTGATATTGAGGCCAAAAAGACGAATATTGGAATTGTTTTGTGTGTATTGAATTCATTATTATTTTGTTGTTACGAATAAAAATGATTTAACAAATCGGGGAAATCAATTTGATTGAAAAAAGGTTCGAAAACAAATACATGAGAGGAGAAAAATGGGCCATTTCAAACTGGGCCCCATTCGAATTGCGCATATGGTTTTTTTTGGCTCAGTTAGCCTAATTTGAATGGGCCCACTTTGAAATGGCCCATTTTTTTCCTCCCCCAATACATGCGACACGAATTAGCCAGGACATTTAATAAGCAGCCAAGTTTAATGTTTGAATAAAAGCTCTACTGTTTATTAATTTGGTTATATTAAAATGCTTGCCTAACATTCTTACTTTGTGAAAAACAAAGAGATGAGCCTGAAATTGAGCACCACCAAAGCAATCCTCACTACGGTGCTTTGTTGACTTTACAAGCTTCTGGTTACACGCTAGAAAGCCGTCAAGTTTGTGGAGAATGGCAATGAAGTTGGCATAAATGTGTAAGTTTTCGGATCGTGATGTGAAAATTAGGTTGCAGTTTACAGTCCTCCCCCCACGGGGAGTGGTCAGATGGAGAGATAACTTCATATTCGTGTTTCTCATCCCCGATTTGATAAGAAAGCCAGCAGTTTTTTGGTGAGAAAAAAAAAAAAATTTTCGAACCACAGGGGGGGGGGGGGGGTTGCATGGTTTTTTAGTCAAATTTTGAAAAAATTTAAATTGGCGCTTTTTAAATTTTAAAGGAATAGGGCTGTATTGGGAGGGAAGGAAATAAAAGGGGCCACTTTTATGGCAGAACGGATGCATGAAAAAAACATGCATACCAGAGTTTATTTTCGGTAGCCCCATTATTCAAAACTATGTTCAACAATTTCTGTTAGTGGGTCCTGTGTTATCAGTGCCCCTTTTATTCCCTTCCCCTCCAATACAGACCTTATTCCCTTTAAAATTGGAAAGCGCCAATTTAAATTTTTCAAATTTTGACTAAGCCTCCCCAGACTCCCGCGAGACACGAGACAAAATTACTCGAGAGTCTCGCGAGACACTTTTTTTCTCGGAGACAGAGTCACATAACATAATGTCTCGCGAGACATCCGTGTCTCGCGAGACGTAGTTGCCTTGTCTCGCGAGACAGACGGACTCGCGAGGAAATTTTGTTTTTTGCTTAAGTGCTCAATCAGTTATTTTTGGGTTGTGTGGTTGTTGGTCGTCTTTATAATATCTTTCTGTATCACTTTGTTTTCACTCGAAAATAGTCGCATGCAGCTATTTCCACACACTAAGGCTTAGAATTGTCAAATTTTGACCGGTGACAAACTGCACTCGAATTTTGCAAACACAAATCAACCCGAACCATCTAAAAGCACCTTATGCTCCCTGAACCTCGTTAATCACCTAGTGCCAGGACCATGAATCGAGGTCCTCTACTCGGGACTGATTGCACCAGAGGGGTTGACCCAGCAACCTTGGTGATGAGTATGTGGACCTCTACACCACTCGTGAACACCTGCGCCTCCGCCTCCGACTTTCGTGTCCACATAGGTATTCGGAGCGGAGTCGCAGTATGTGAACGTAGCTTAGGTACCCATTGCACGTTTTGAGGTTTGCGTGGTGAAATATTGATTTTGGTTCTAATACTCCTAATCCCACACAATTTAAGTTGGAAAAACGGGTTATTTTTTTATTTTAAGAAATTTCTATTTTAAGGTTTATTGGTTAAGGGTGTTTAGAGCGGTTTGAAAGTAGTTTGGATGGCTTGGAGTGGTTCGGACACAATCTAAAAAATTTTGAAAAAAAAACTTCAAAATCTGCCTTGGTCCCCCTATGGTTGAAAAAAAATTTTGTCTCGCGGGTCCGTCTGTCTCGCGACACTGTCTCGCGAGACAAAAAGTACCATGTTTTCGCGAGACATGTTACGTGACTTTGTCTCGCGAGACAAATTTTGTCTCGCAAGAAGTGTCTCGTGTCTCGCGGGAGTCTGGGAGGGCTCTAAAACCCATGATAAGCCCCCCCCTGTGGTTCGAAATTTTTTTCTCAGAACCAAAAAAACAGCCGGCTTTTTCATGAATCGGGGACGAGAAACACGAATATGAAGTTATCTCCTCCATGTGGCCACTCCCCGTGGAGGAGGGGGGGTTTGTAAACTCAAGCAGAAAATTGGCCTAGTGACTATTGCATTTCAGACATGGAGTCCAGCTTCACAATGATGCCTCAATCGCTCGTTTCTATGCTCGAAATGCACCTCTAAAACAGTCTGATACACTGTTAGGAAAAAATGCATTCGAGCAAGCTCAAATAGAAGTTTGTTGTCGGACTAGCTGAGCAGGCCATTGAGTACGGTGGTAAGGACACCAAAGAGTTGCTAGAGCTGGCTAAAGCTAAACTAGCAAAGAATGGAAAATGGTTGTATGGCAAGCAATCGAGTATTGCTGATTTTGTGCTGTTCAGTGCTTACAGCTGACACCAAAGTAACAAAACATAGTAAAAGATGGCGCTAGTAGCGAATACCAGCCTCCCCCTTCTCCCCCCCCCAAATAGGCAAGAGTACGGAAGTTGTGACTAATAAATAGTTTACGCACATTTTCCGGGGTCTGGGACATATATTTGGGGCAGTCTTTACTTAAGTTTTAGAAGGAAAAATTGTAGGGGGAAGGGGGGGTGGTATTCTGACTAGGGTCGAAAAGATGAATATAAATATATGGTTTTAGCTCAATTTGGACGGAATATTAAGTGAATTTGTTGAGAGAGTGAAATGCGAAGCGAAGTTAGCTCCAGCACACAGTTTTGTTGGCAAATTTCAACCGATTCCGACCAGTACTACCGCAAACACATCTGTAAGTTTTCTAAGATCAGTTATTATTAGAGAATTTTAGGCGAAAATATTTAAAACGACACGTTCTAACCAATAAAACCCCCCCCCCTCGCCGCACGGGTCACAGCGTGTCAAGTGTCAGATCCAAGTTCAAATTCAGTTTGCAATTATGAGTTTCGTGTCGAGACCATGCGTCATTTATTCGATCCCATTTTTCCTTTTTTTATTGAATTTTTTAATGCATGATTAAAATATATTATACCAATGAAAGCTAAGATCCAGCTTTGCTTTTTGTGCTTTTGTTTTTTTAAAATTTGCATTTAAGTTGTGTGTATTTTGCTAATTTTGTTTTGAATTATGTTGTGTGTTCGGTATAAATCGCCTATTGTCTTACGACGATTTATACATATTGTTGTGTTGAACAGTATATAAGGATCTGAACGTCTGTGTTCAGATCAGTCTTGTGGAATAAAGAATAAAGCTAGTTGTCTCTCTCTCGCTCTTTTCTCTCTCTTCTGCTGTGTCCAACTCTCTCCTTCCTTCCGCTAAGACTCAACAGTGGCGCAGTCGCAATGGATATGGACCAGCTCAAACAAATTCTGGCAGCTCAGCAACAGCAACATCAAGAAGCAATGCTCAACAGCAGCAAACAATGGCTCAAATGGTGGCTCTCCTTCAACAGCGAAATGGTGGTGGTGACAATGCGCTGCCTGCTCCAATTGCTCCGCCTGCTATCTCAACGCTGCCTCAATTGCCGACATGGAAATCTTCTCAGCTGATGACAGTGATCCAAGCAAGTTCGAAGACTGGATGGCCCGCTTTAAATTCTCTCTCGACTGCACAGCTCCGAATATGGTGGATCTCTGCAAAGTGAAGCTCCTCATGACCAAGCTCTCGTCTGAAGCCTTCTCTGAGTACCGCAAAAGCTGCCTTCCAAGAGATGTGGTGGACTTCAATCTGGACGAAACAGTTAGTGGCCTTTCCAAATTATTCGCTCATTCTCGCTCGCTGGTGGTGGATCGCTTCGAGTGCCTGCGTCTAGTCAAAGATGAAGGGGAAGAATTCCGTCACTATGTCAACCGTCTCAGGGCCAGCTCCGTCTGTTCAAGTTCAGCTCTCTCAAAGAAGAAGAATTCAACTGCCTTCTTCTCCTGCTGGGTCTCAAGTCAAACCAAGATGCTGCTCTCCGAACCCGCCTTCTTCATCGAATCAATGAAAAGGGGGAAGACGTCCAGTTCGAAGAAATAGTGGAAGAAGCTGCTGCTTACCTGTCTACAATTGCTGAAGCCAAACATCTGGAGAGAAGAGCCGAACCGTTCTCTATCAATGCTGTTTGCCCAAAGAGAGACACCTCAAAATTCTGCTGCTCAAAATCGTGCTCCGCCGCATGATGCCTGCTATCGCTGTGACCAAAAGCACTGGTCTGAAGATTGCCCTTTCTTTCATCACATCTGTTCCAAGTGCAAGAAAACTGGACATGTGGAAAGCCAGTGTCATCGCTTCCAGAACTTCAAGTCGAATGCTGCAAGAAGAAGTTCCAGCCCAATCGCCGAATCAATATGGTTCAGCTGCCTTCTGTGATGCTAAGTCAAGTCAGTTCCGCTTGCAATCTTCTATCTACTGCTGTGCTAATCAATGGAACTGCTATCGACTTCACTGTGGACTGCGGTGCTCAAGTCATACGCTAAATCAGTCCGCTATCGCTGCTATTGGTGGAATCATATCGTTCCGACTTATTTCCAAGGACGCTTTCTCAATGGGACCAAGTGCAACTTTCTGGGTGAAGGCAACGCTATCTTTCAAGCAAATGGTCTATCCTCAAATCAATGCTTCGCCGTGGTCAAACCTGGATGTCCAAATCTGCTTGGCCTGCCTGCTATGTCTGCCCTGGGTTTCCTTTCAAAGCGCCTTGATTCTCTGCTGCCTGCTACTTCAAGTGCTGTGGATATATGCCGAAGTTCCGAAACGCCTGCTGCCAAGGATGCTGCTGTGACTGGAGCTCTCCAAGTCAATCATGTTGAACCCGAAACTCAACAAGCCGTTCAAGTCGCTGAAAACTTCTGCTGCTGCCAAAGATGTGGTCATGATTGGAGCTCTCCAAGTCTACGAAGATGAAGCCGAAGCTCAACTTCAAGAACCCGTCTCCAAATTTTCTACTGCTGCTGCTAAGGTGCCTTGCGAACATCTTCTGAAACCTGCTGCCTTCGCTTCCGCTGCTATGATGTCATTCGGACATCTGCCGAATTCAGCTTCCTCTGCTACTGCTGCTGTGACGTCAAATGAATGTCCGCTGAATTCTGCCGCCTCTGCTGCTTCCAAGATTCCTTGCAAACGTCTTGTGAAATCCGCTGCTTCCGCTTACGCTGTCAAAGTGTCTTCCAAACATCTTCCATACCCGCTGCTGCTGTGCTTCCGACCAAAACCTCTGCTTTCAAAGCCGTGTTGGAACTCGCACTACTCTCCTCGTCAGTCAAATGAACCGTCTTTGCTCAAACGTGAGGGGAGGAAATGGGGAATACTCAGAATGCGCTCTCACAGGCTGCTTTGCTTTCGTCGTCTGCTACTCGTCAAACGCTGGCTGTGCTATTGGATGCTTTCCAACTTCCGCCAATGCTCAAGTCTGCTGCCGCTTTGCCTATCAGTGCCTGTGCTACCTTGGATGCTGGTGGTGGTGCTTCCTTGCTGAAATGGCCTCCAGAAGAATGCTTCAAGAAGAAATATAAGAAACAATCTTCTCATTTGCCAAACCCAATTAAAGGGGGAGGTTGTTTGTCCTCGGTATAAATCGCCTATTGTCTTACGACGATTTATACATATTGTTGTGTTGAACAGTATATAAGGATCTGAACGTCTGTGTTCAGATCAGTCTTGTGTGGAATAAAGAATAAAGCTAGTTGTCTCTCTCTCGCTCTTTTCTCTCTCTTCTGCTGTGTCCAACCTCTCTCCTTCCTTCCGCTAAGACTCAACAGTTACACTCACAAATTACCACTTTTAGATATTCATTGGCAGACTTTTTACACCCATATCTCCCTCCTTATCTAAAAGAAAAAAAAAGTGAGTCAATACAAAATGTAGCCCTTTGTCTGGGCTATCAATTGGTGGTTTAAAATTGAATTTGTCTAGCCTCCTGCCAAAGTTCCTAGCTTTTTAAGACACATATCCATTTTTCGAAAATATTTCACTAGCATGTTTCTACAGAATTTCACTACATTTCTGGGGTTTTTTCGGTAAAATGACCACGAAAAACATGCAAAAGCACGCAGAAAAAAAAAAGCCACCCAAAAGCTAGCCAATGCTTCAGAAAAAATAAAAAAATGAACTCAAAAAATGGTACTAGAAATGCAGTTTTCAATCAAAATCTGGCCATGGATTTTTTTTTACCAGACTAAATTTTAATTTTTGATGATTTCGATCATTACAAATCATCTGTCATGTAATAGAAACCAAAAAGTTGCAAAAATATTTTAAAAAATCAAGGATAATAATTAAAAATTCGAATATTTAGCAAAAAAAATTAAAAACACAACGCCAATGTGTATCTGACAGCATATAAAGTTTTGACACGCTGTGGGAGTGTCAAACACGTTAAAAGGCAAAATCGGCGCTTTTTCTGTCGAGACAAAAAAATTCAAAAAAACGATAAAAATTTGGACGATACTTTTTTCGGCCGCTAAATACTTTTTTCTGGCCGCAAATACTCTTTTTTGGCCGCAAATTTTTTTTTAATTTGTCAATTCCTGGGGTTTTTTGCATAAAAGTTATAATTTTGTTCAAGCCATTTTACTCAAAATCACAAAGTAGGTAAAGATGATCTAGATCAGAAATTACATTTTACGTCAAAAATTTTGAGTTTTAGACTATTTTGTGATTGAAAAAATGGCCGCAAATTTTTTACGGCCATTTTTTTCAAACACAAAATACTGAAACACTTTTCCAAAACACTTTTTTGAAATAAGTTACAAGCTTCAGGTCACAGGTTCAAGATACTTGACATAATTTTTCAAAAACTCTAAAACATCTACAGCATCAGATCAGTTGCTAAAATGGCTAGCCACATCGTCTGTCCCCCTTCGAACACTTGACAATATTTACATCAAATTAAGTTTTTTTATAAACGTGTAAAACACACTAGTTTTTTTTACAGAACTTTGCTTCTTGCATAATTGGTTTTAGTCTGCCTGGGAAAACTACAGCAGCTAAAAAAAATAAGAGCTATCGAAATGATTTCTGATTCTTCTATCTCATTTTCTTTCCTCACAATGCATGCCGAAGGTCGACGTGTTGGAATAAAAGAAGACCTTCTCAAAGCTCGCTCACTTTTATCTTACAACTCTCGCTATATTGATTGAATTATTTTGCAAAATTGAACAGTTGCAGATTAATCAAAAAAATTAATAAATAAAATACATTTTTTGTGATAAGGCCGTCTTACCGTATGTGACGTCTTCTAGCAGTTTTGGACGGACGGTGGTCCAAAAAAACTGGACGGCCGGCCGAAAATTTTTTTATACGATGGTACGGTGGACGGCCAGCAAAATTTTAAAAATCAGGACGGGACGGTAGACAAACAGTAAAAAGTATGAAAAAAATTAGGACGGTCGGCCGAAGGCCGGCGCCCTGGTAAAACAACAAAAACAACAGCGGACGGCCGGCCGAAAACACACGGAAAGCGAACGGGGCGCCGTCAACTTCTGAAAAAATGTGGTCACTATGCCGGGTAATACTTAAATCTAGTACCAAAATAATTATTTCTAGTACAGTCGAGTCTCGCTAATCCGGCACCCCTCGGGACCTGTCCTTGGGTGCCGGATTAGCAAGGGTGCTTTTAGATGACCCCCACTTGGCGTCATTTTTGGGTTATGCTAAGCTTTAATTTAGCATATATATTTTTTAAAAAGAGATGTCTTTATGTCAACCGTAGACCGTACATAGAAAGGCACTGAAGATTTATCAGGTTGGTCAGAACGTTCGCAACTACCCATAAACACATTTGTTTTGACCTTTTTAAATAGAACCGTCTTTTAACCTTCCTTAAATTATAACGATTCGATAAAAAAAATAAATCATTCATAATCATTCAGTAACAAATTTATCATTTTAATCATCTTGTTCCATAATTATCCACCATCGACGAATGAAATCCGTCAAGCCACAACATTGAAACCAACGAAAAATTGTAGCATTCTGAACCATCCTGGAATGTCTTAAAAATTTAGAGTCTAACTGTTGGTTTTTAGTAAATTTGACTGCTTTAATGCAACTAAGAGATATTTTCGTGAAGGAGAAAACAAGAAAAAAATAAATATATCTAGACAAAAAAATAGACAAAATTTGATTTTTTGGATAGGTAGACCAGGGTAGAGTCCCTTACATACAGAGAGTTTCAAGAAATTCGCCGGTTTTGAATGGGCATAACTTTTTAAAAGACCGTTTTTCGAATTGCTGTTTATGCCAAACGTTTTCTCTTGACGGGCAATTTTGTTCAGTGTATAGTGTCAAAAACACGATTTTTGCTTGGTCCCACTTGTGGTTCTGGTCCTGATCTATGGGTTGCCCCTGGATGGCTAAATCCCGGACCACAGTGGGGACCAAGTAAAAATCGTGTTTTTGACATTGCACACTAAACAAAATTGCCCGTCAAGAGAAATTGATCTGTGTAAACAGAATTTCGAAAAACGACTTATAAAAATAGTTATGCCCATTTAAAAAAAATAGACAAAATTTGACTTTCCATCTACAGGGTGTGTCAGAATCAAGCGCACTTTTTTAAAAAATTTGGCGACGTAGGCTCTTGCCCAAGCTGTATTCTAGACACAAATTTTTGCTCATCTAACGACGCAGGTAGAAAATGCCAACGACTTCAAGAATCTCTCAAAACTCTTTATTCCGCCCACAAATGCAACAACAACAGACAGCATACATAATAACAAATGATCACTCGAACTTTAGAGGGCGTTTAATCTCACACTTTTTCATCACGGTAGAACGCAGGGTGAGCGTCTTTTATAGTATAGAACTAAAATTTTTCGTTTTTCTTTTAGAAATTGTAGTACCAAAATGTAGCTGACATTCAGGCTACAATTTGGTACCAAAAACTTTTAAAAATTTCGAAAAATTTAGACCTAAAAAGCGGTCCTAAAATGCTGACGGTGAATTTAGTGAACGGTGAAAATAGTGACGGTAAAAAATAGTGACGGTGAAAATAGTGAACGGTGAAACGTAGTACAACCCCAGACACGCTATGGATGGCATAGTGGGGTGGTACTCTTTTCTAGTACCAAATACTTATTTCTAGTACCGAAATACTTAATTCTAGTACCAAAATTTTCATTTTTTGAACTTTTCTCTTTTTCTCCATACTTTCTAGGTACACTTTTGAAATTTTCTTAACCATCGTGTAGAAAGAAGTTTTATTGGATAACAACATAACAAACATAACAATTTACATCAACAATAGCTTGACAAATAAGCCCTAAATCTTAGCTACAATTTGTAGGTCAACTCTTCTTTTTGATTATTTCGAGAAAAGTTATGACCATCAATAAAAACGTGTCGATTTCCAGTCAAAATCAAAGTAAATGGAAGGAAAATGGTTGTTCGGTCGCATAAATACTGACTTTTCTTGAAAGTTTCAATATCGAAAGTTATGGGTTAATGCACTATTTAAAAGCTTAATAATTTTTCTACAAAATGACATATCAGGCTTTTTTTGAAAATTGCACAGGGCTGAGAAACGGATGGTTGAAGTTGAAAGAAGTAAAAAAACCTCTATTTTTGCCTTATTTTGGGACATTTTCACTTCTTTCAACTTCAACCATCCGTTTCTCAGCCCTGTGCAATTTTCAAAAAAAAGCCTGATATGTCATTTTGTAGAAAATTTATTAAGCTTTTAAATAGTGCATTAACCCATAACTTTCGATATTGAAACTTTCAAGAAAAGTCAGTATTTATGCGACCGAACAACCATTTTCCTTCCATTTACTTTGATTTTGACTGGAAATCGACACGTATTTATTGATGGTCATAACTTTTCTCGAAATAATCAAAAAGAAGAGTTTGACCTACCAAATTGTAGCTAAGATTTAGGGCTTACATTGTCAAGCTATTGTTGATGTAAATTGTTATGTTATTATCCAATAAAACTTTCTGACGCCAATCAATTGTCGGGCAAAAAAATGCAACGCTCTTAAAAGTTGCCCAAAACAAACCAAGAAAATTATTTTTTTTAGAAAAGTGTAATGACAGTTTGTAGTCCTTGAAGAGCTCTACGAAACCGTGTATTTGGTTTTTCGAAAACATTTATATTTACGTTCAAAATCAACAAGATAGAAAAATATATGTGCTGACGCCAATCAATTGTCCGCAACTGTAATCCAGAAATAAATTTGAATTCAAATTCTCATTTCGTGTCAGGAACACGTGAAAAATATCACGTTTTTAAAGGGGGGGGGTTAACTTTATATACGCACCGCCTTTGGTCGAAAGTTCTAATCCCTCTGGGGGTGTTTTAATTTACTTTTTTAGTAAGTTTTTTTGACTTTTAGGTCCAAAAATCATCGAGCAATCGATTGCAACCATTTCCAGCACTGATTCGCTGTCATCAACTGCCTCAATTTTGCGATTTTTGGCAATGACTACCAAAATCAAATGAAAACTAGCCAAAATGATGCGTACTAGGAACAGAATTTTTTTGCGATTTCAATTTTGCATTATTTTATACAACAGTATGCTGAAAACGACGGCAAGAAGCAGGGCTACATTTTGAGTGTAAGGCTGCAAATGAGTATGTAAATTAAAATTGGGGAAAAACGTCAGTTCCAGGATACTACCGAAAAGTACTGGTATAGTCCTATTAAGGATTTTACCGAATTAGACTTTTATATTTTACCCTAACTTTATACCAACTTTTCATCTGTATGATAGCTCAAATGAAAGCCCAGAAGCTTGGCTACACTTTGACACTAAACTTGGAAATAAAAGGAGAAAAAAACAGGCTTTGCACCCAGTGGTAGTCAAACCTGTGACCTAAAGCGATGCGTATATAAAGTTCCCCCCCCTTTAATGGTCATTTGCTTAAATTGGCAAAATCGGGGGACATCGTCAAATTGGACATGGTTCAGTGTTTTTTATATTTTAGCCCTAACTCTATACCAACTTTCCATCTGTCTGAGAGCTCAAATGAAAGCCCAAAAGCTTGGCTACATTTTGACACTAAAATTGTAAATAAAAGGAGAAAAAAATAAGGTCTGCAGCCAGTGGTACTCGAACCTGTGACCTAGGGCGATGCGTATATAAAGTTCTCCCCCCCCCCTTTAAGAAAATGCAATAAACAGCTAGGCAAAATATTGACTCTGGTCTGAGATATAGCTATTCAAAGTTGAGGGGGGAGTTATTAGTGCAGGGGAAGCTATTAGAGGAAATACGGTATTTGAAAACAATCCGAAAAAATTTTATATACGAATCAAAAGAGGAAAGAATGGACTACAAAATCATATGCTATGAATATTTTCGCGAAATAAATTTCGGTATCTACAATCAACCTAAAAGTAAGCCAATAAATTTTTACTTTAACAAAGACAGAAAATTCGGGGATTGAAAATGCTGATTTTTTTTTAAGTTCTGTAAATTTAGCCATTATGTCCAAGTCATTTTCGCTTGAGAATGAGCAGGGCTATAAGATGACATATCGTGCACACAAATTTAGCAATGAAAACTGGTCCTAGGGTGCCCTCAAAGTGTAGTGGTTTTCTTTTCTAGGACACCCTGTACTAGTAGAGCCCAACGTTGTTTGAAACGATAACTTTGTCATATAAAAAAGTTAAGAGAATCACCGAACAAAAAGTAAGGTGAATACCGTATATTCTGTATTGAAGGCCCCTCTCTAATAAAGGCCCCCCTTGATTTTTTACTATGAATTCAGAGATAGGACCATTTTTGATTTACAATTTCAAGATTTTTCAGCGATTGAAAAAATAAAGGCCCGGGCCTTGAATACAGAATTTACGGTAATCAATTTAAAATATGTATTTCGGCGCAGAATCGTGCGGCTTCAAAATTTGTGGCTTTAACTTGCGGCTTTAAAATTGATCAGTCAATTCAAATCATTTGTAATATAAAATGTACTTCCCCTTCAAAGGGGTAGGGGGGGGGGTGGAGGACTTTATATACCCAACGCCTGTTGTCAAAAGTTCAAGTCCTCTGGGGTATTTTAATTTACTTTTTTAGTAAGATGTTTGACTTTTAGGTCCAAAAATCATCGAGCAATCGGTTGCAACCATTTCCAGCGCTGCTTTGCTGTCAGCAACTGCCTCAATTTTGCGATTTTTGGCAAATGACCACCAAAATTAAAGTAAACGGACGAGGATTAAATGTGCCACCTTTTGGCTGAAAAGTGCAACCCTGTAGCTGAAAAGTGCCACCTTTTTGAGTTTTGGTCAATAAAGCTGAAATGTGCCACCTTTTGTTGAAAAGTGCCACCTTTTGGCTCAAAAGTGCCACCTTTTGTTGAAAAGTGCCACCTTTTGGCTCAAAAGTGCCACCTTTTGTTGAAATGTGCCACCTTTTGGCTGGAATGTGCCACCTTTTGGTTGGAATATGCCACCTTTTGGCTGAAAAGTACCACCTTTGGTTGAAAAGTGCCAAGTTTGGTTCAAAAGTACCATCTTCGGTTGAAAAGTGCCACCTTATTTAATGTACTCTACACCTACTACGCCACAATGCTATTACGCTCACCTACTTTTCAAGTCTCATACTATACTGTTCTTCTTACTAATTATTCCACTGCAGCTCCATCTTAATTTATCTGCAAATGAAAGTCTTTATTTCATTCCATCACACCGAAGTAACAACGAGAAACTGTTTCGAACGAGAACAAAATTTTCTTTACTTATCAATAACTAGCGCTCCACCTTCTCTTGCCTTCCGCTTTCTTCCCTTCATTCGCTTTCCTCCAATAGGCTCACCCGTGATTTCCGGACTCAACTCCTTGTACTTCCAAGCAGCTTTGTATTCGTCCATGGTTGGTAATGGGGAAGTCAAAGGCTAAATATGGACGTCAATCGAGAAAATAACTATTGGAATTCTTGCCTGTGACCTAAGGCGATGCGTATATAAAGTTTCCCCCGCACCTCTTTAAAGTGGCATGCCCACGCTAATAAGAGGTGCTGCCCGGGAATTCGAATTTTTTCCTAATCATTGAACTTCTGTACGAATTTTTCAACTTGGTTTCTAACGAAACCATACCTAAAATTGAATTCTAGACCTTTTTTGTCAGAAACCAAGTTGAAAAATCCGTACACAAGTTCAGTGATTGGGAAAACATTTTGAATTCCCGGGCACCACCTCTTATTAGCGTGGGTATGCCCCTTTAAAACGTTTTATTCTTGCAACTTTTTGGACCAGATTGATAAAAAAATTGACGAAAACCCGAAGAAAAATTTTATTTTTCATATTCGGCAATATTTGCCGAATATGACCGACTATTTTTGCACCAATTTGTATTTCACCAGATTAAATTGCACCAATCTTCTCCTTCTCAAAAAATCCAGGTGTAAAAGAGTAGTCGAATTACAACCCACCCCACAAACAAACCCACAAAACTTGCTCTCTGATCTTTTAAATATCCTTGCCTCATCACCAGCTAGTTCCAGGAAATGCCGAAACAGACCAAAGATGAAGGAAAGTTTGTGGAATTGCCAGGAGCTGAAATGGGAAAAGTGGTAGTGCGTTTCCCTCCAGAAGCAAGTGGGTGAGTGAAGTCATTTAAAAGTCAGATCATAAAACATTTATTTTTAGGTACTTGCATATCGGTCATGCGAAAGCGGCTCTTCTCAATCAGCACTACCAGCATGCTTTGAAGGAAAATTGATAATGCGCTTTGATGACACCAATCCAGCTAAGGAGGATTCTCATTTTGAACAGGCATCTCTTTTAATTTTTTAATATTGGTAATCAACTCACGTGTGACCGCTGCAATCTTTCAGGTGATTAAAGAGGACTTGAAAATGTTGGAGATCGTGCCCGACCAGTGGACGCACTCTTCCGATCACTTTGAACTTCTATTGCGTCTTTGTGAAAAACTACTGTCTGGTAGGTGTCATTTTTTGTCTCTCTAAGATGTCGCATAGTTACAAAATTTAAGAAGGGAAAGCCTACGTGGACAACACCGACTCTGATACAATGCGTAAAGAACGGGAAGAGCGAGTTGAGTCAAAAAACAGAAGCAATAGTATGAGTTTCTTTACTTTTATCATTTTATGAATGTTATCTTATTAACAGGTCCTCAGGAAAACCTTGAGCTTTGGGAGCAGATGAAACAAGGGACGTCAAAGGGTCAAGAGTGCTGTGTCCGAATCAAAATTGATATGAAGAGCAATAATGGAGCTATGCGTGATCCAGCCATCTATCGTTGCAAAGCAGAAGAGCATGTTCGCACGGGCAATAAATACAAGTATGCTATCTTGGAATTAATTGCGCATTTAAAGTATTGTCTCCAGGGTTTACCCGACGTACGATTTCGCTTGCCCTGTGATTGACAGTGTTGAGGGGGTGACTCATGCGCTGCGAACGACAGAGTACCATGATCGCGATGACCAAGTTTGATATTTTTTTCGAAAGAATTTGCATATACTTCTTTTAGTATTACTTCATCTGTGATGCTTTGGAGCTTCGAAAGCCTCACATTTGGGAATATGCTCGTTTGAGTGAGTCTTACAAGAGAGGGACACCTGACTGTGACTTAGGGGAGATTCGATGAGAATTTTTTGCTTGTTCTTGTAGAGCTTGCCAAAGTTCCTGACAAATCTGGCTCCCCAGCTCTGAAGGTCCATAAAATGTGGTAGAGGGGCCACTCAAAATTCTGAAAATAGCTCGATACCTACCGTATAACCTCTAATAAACGGGCACCCCTGGATTCAAAATCGTGTTCTTGGCATTGTGTTTTAGCCCATTTTTTATAGTTTGATCTCGGAAAAGTTACCACCCAATTGGTAGCTAATGAGATGAGCTACAAGATGAGTGGTAATTTGCCTGAGAAAATTCTTCAAAAAATAGGTGAAAAACAGAATGCCAAAAACAGGATTTTGAATTAGGGGGGTGCCCGTTTATTAGAGGTTATACGGTATACCTTTATCATAGTTTTTTATAGCTGACCCTTGGGCCATGGGTCATTCCTAAAAATTTTGTTAGATTTCAGAGCTGGGGAGCCATATTCATAAGGAATTAGCGCACGCTCTGCAAGAATACGCGCTTAAAAAAATATCGAGATTACCCCAGGTCACAGTCTGGTTTCATACATATTCAGTTATGTAACCACTATTGCTTTTTAGACATGACAAACACTGTAATGAGCAAGCGTAAATTGACTGTCTTAGTCAACGAGAAGGTCGTTGATGGATGGTGATATTTTCTTTTAGACTTTTGTTCTTCCTTGTCTCAATAATAAATGTGCAGGGATGATCCGAGAATGCCGACAGTTCGTGGAGTGATGCGCCGTGGAATGACCGTGGAAGGACTGAAGCAGTTCATTCTGGCCCAGGGTGGAAGTCGTTCGGTCGTGATGATGGAGTGGGACAAAATCTGGGCGTTCAATAAAGTAATTTTCTTGGCCACTTTTTGATTCTTTATGTTACCACCAACAATTGAGTTTTAGAAGGTGATAGACCCAGTTGCCCCTAGATTTATAGCCTTAGAGAAGCCTCCTAATGATGCTGTCAAGCAGCCTATCGTGCCAGTTACAATTCGTCCTTCTTTCGACTCTGAACTTCGTCCGGTTCCGCTCCATCCAAAGGTAGCCTTTCGGACTAATTTATCAAACTTATCTGAAAGGTGGTTTTTTAGAACCCTGACATCGGTACAAAGCAAGTATGGTTTAGCCCCAGAATTCTAATTGCTCAATCGGATGCTACAATGATTAAAGAAGGAGACGTGGTGACTTTCGTCCAATGGGGCAATATGAAGGTTGTCGAGGTTCAGAAAAAAGACGATGTGGTAGTGGGAATTATTGTTGATCTTGACCTGGACAATAAGGTGCACTTTAATGTGATCTAGTCTTTTTTACTTTAAAAATCGAAATTTTCAGAACTACAAGAAGACACTCAAGGTTACTTGGTTGGCTGATAAGCGGAAGATGCAGTACCCGTGAAGGCTATCCACTACGATCATATTATCAGTAAAGCAATTCTTGCCAAGGATGAAGATTGGCGACAGTTTGTGAATGTCAACAGCATGGTATTAATCTTTTTGCTCTGAGTACTTCGTACAAATTCAAATTTCAGAGCCAGAAAGACTACTTGGGAGAAGCGGCATTGAAGATCCTGAAAAGAGGAGATATTATCGAGCTTCAGCGAATAAAGTTTTTCATCTGTGATCAGCCAGCTAGAGAAGATGGTCCGTTGGTGTTGATTGAGATTCCAGATGGTACCATTGCCAAGAACGTTAAAAAATGATGAAAATAGTCACTTTTTTCTCCTGTTTTCTTGTTGCTCATGTCATCGGTGTTGCAGTGGAATAAAGTAGTCGTTGAAGTAAATGACGTACCATAGTACAGTGAACCTTCATATAACCAACATTTTTTCGAAATTTAGACGAGAAATGTGCCCTCGATACAACGGAACCTTCGATATAACGAATATTTTTTAAATTTTCATATGGGAAAGTGTCTATATAACTAGGCTGGCAGTAAGGGGTCCGGGCGGGAAACGGGAATGGGAATTTGAAAAAAAATTGCTCCTGCGGGAAACGGGAATGGGAATTCCAAAATTTCGGGAATCCCGACGGGAAACGGGAATTTGTTAAATAAGAGAGAAAAGCCAAAATTCTGCGATTTTTTCTTCAAACAAATCAAAACAAACAAATCAATAAAGGCCTATTCAGACTTCCCAAAGTCACGCTTGACTCCGGAGTCAAATGGTCTGACTCCGGAGTCAAATCGATGACTCCAGAGTCAGCATGAGCTCGGAGTCAACCCATTTTGGTCATGCAAAACTACTGTAATCATTTGTTTTGCATTTTTTCATCTTGTTTTCGATCGGGATCCTATTTTTTGGATTGCAAGACGATGAAAAATATACTGTGACAGATGTCACAGGAGAAAAGTTATAGTATGCAGAGAGTGATCTTTAATTTTAAAAATCTTCATCGGAACAAGCAAATGGTACTGTCTTGGTTTTAGAAATGAAAAAAGCTTGTGCTTACAGTAAGTAGATTCCTAAATTCTCAGCCGTTATGCTGTTGAAGAGGCTCTAGGTAAATTCGTCTCCACAACCGCTAATTCAAAAATTTCGAACAGGTTCGAAATTCGAATCCAATCGGTAGGAAACACAATTTTTTCTTGTTAAAGAGCCATATAGTCTTAGTAAAGCCGAATGTGGGTAGGAAGAGCATCAAGTAGGTACGGGCGGCGGTAAATTCAGATGTGCTAAAGAGGGTTTGACAGTAGTAAAACACCGTTTTCTCGAGTATTTTTTTGAGTTTTGGTAAATCGAGATTTGGTAAAATCAATTATTGCCCAATACTCAAGAAATACCATACAAAACTTTATTTTACTATTATCAAACCATCTTCAGCGTGTCCGAAGCAGTCCAGAAAACAAGGTTTGGAACATGAAAAATGTAAAAATTTTTTTGCTCTAAGTGGACAACCACTTGCCATATTTTCTGGAATAATTCAGGCATGCTGAAGATGGTTTGATAGTGATGAAATGCCGTTTCGTCGAGTATTGGACAATAATTGATTTTACTAAAACTGGTTTTTATCAAAGCTCAAGAATACCCTACAAAACGGCATTTTAGCACTATGAACCATCTTCAGCATGTCCGAATTAGTCCAGAAAATAGGTTTTAAGGCTAAAAAGTAAAAAAATTAAAATATGTATTGTCTGTTCACCTGACCATGAGGGACCTACTCAATGTATTGTGGTTGGGGTGGGTAAAGTCGTAATTTTGGTCCTAACAAACCTGATTTCCCACACAATTCTAAGTTAGAAAAATATTTGCTACTACCAGGATTCGAACCTGCTCGAAATTTTTGAATTGGCGGTTTTGGTGACAAATTTACCTGGGGACAAATTTACCTGGGGACGAATTTACCTCGGGACGAATTTACCGGGAACGAATCTACCGCCGCCCGTTGAAGAAGACGTTCGCCAGAAATGACGAAAGAAATGACAAGCAAAATTGCTTAGGATCAAACTTTTTTCGTTTTGACACTAAAAAAATATAATTTGGATTTCGGGAAAATTTCGGGATTTTTGAAAATTAAGCGGGCGGGAAACGGGATTTCTAACTTTGAACCGGCGGGAAACGGGAACGGGAAAGTGATTATTTTCGGGATTCCCAAACCGGGATTCCCGTGGGATTCCCGTCCCGCTGCCAAGCCTATATATAACGAGACTTTCAAATAAAATGTACATTAAAAAAATGGAGGAAATCACCCTTTTACAAGCTTGGCAATATGAGCAGGGCTCCGAATCGTCCTTTTTAAAAAGATTTGTCCTTTTTGGGGCACCCAAATCTTTTTTTATTTTCGAAAATTTAGTCAAAATCTTTTTTTTTTCGCTTCCAAATGGCAACAAGCACTGGATAAAATGACCCTTTTACTTCAAAAATAGTCAAAATGTCCTTTTTTACCAAATGTCATTTTTTGAAAATTTTCATTCGGAGCCCTGAATATGAGGCTATAGGAGCCGTTATAACAACGATTCAATACACATTGGGGTTCGATACTGCGATTCGATACAATTGCGATTCGAACACTATTACATATACTTTGACTTACAATGGTATGCTTTCTTCTAACAAATATAATTTGAACAGTTTTGTTGCCTGTGGCTTACAGCATACAGAAACTTAGGTATGCTTACATTTTTATGCACCCAGAGTTACTTTCTAGTGATTTGTGTGTAAGGTCATGGGCGTACCCAGGATGGGGCGAGCCGGGCTTTAGCCCCTTCCGTCGGGATTTTTTAGTCTTTTTAGCCCTTTTCGCCTATCCCGTCAGGAAAAATTTTGCAATCCTAGGTACGCATATGTGTAAGGGAACGTCCATAGATTATGTCAGACTGACAGGCCGTTTTCGGAAACTTTTTTCACTCTTTTTGGTACATCTTTGAACAATTTTTGAGACCAGTCGATTTTTTGATCATAGGGTGGGTATCATGGTTTTATCATTTTGAATCAGAATTTTTTTCTAAGGAGTGTCTTCCTGATGCTAAAAGCATGTTTAAAGTACGTTTTAGTAGTCCAAATTAGGCTTGGGCGTAGGATTGGAATCCCATGGGATTCCAGGATTGGAATCCCAGAAATTTCGGAAATCCCATCCCAAATCCGAAAGTTTCAGAGTCCGAAATCCCAAATCCCACCGGTTGGCATTTCAAAAATCCGAAAATTATCCCAAAATCCCCAAAAAATGCGTTCAAATTCATTTAGTATCAAAACGAAAAGAAAATTTTCTTTTACATGACTTTTGTTTGTTCTATTTGTCATTTGTTTCGTCATTTTTGTTGTTTTTGTCTTCATATTTGTTTGTTGTTTGAAATTGATTAAAATCATTGAATAGTTAATCAAGTGTTTGATTTTGAACAAATCCCAAATCCCACTGGGATTCCCAGAATTTTGGAAATCCCAATCCAAAATCCCAAAGTTTAAAATAATTTTTAAAATCCCAATCCAAAATCCCAAAGTTTGAAATAATTTTTAAAATCCCAATCCAAAATCCCAAAAAAAACACGAACGCCCAAGCCTAGTCTAAATGCTGAAAAAACTTCTTTGATATCAAAATGATGCGCAGAATCTGCGCTTTCTGCTGCAATAAAAGTGTTGAAATATAAACGGCGAATACAATGATTTTTAGTGTTTAGACGAAGGAACTAAATTCTGTATTTCATGGGATTTTCGAAAAATGCTAATATTTTGCATGTAATACGGCAATTTACCCGGCTAAGTTTGTATTTATTTGAAAGCCTGTTGAATTCTGCACCTGATAAGAGCTTTAGTTACAAAAAATTGTTTCCGAATAAAAGATACGATCAAATAACTAAACAACTCAAAATGGAGAATGTCCCAGAGGTGGGCAAAGATCAGATCAGTTCAGATCAGATCAGTTCAGATCAGATCAGATCGCCGAAGATCAGATCAGATCAAGATCAGATCAGATCGGCATAATATTTTTTTTCTTTAATTTTGTCAAATTTGACACTTTAAGTCAAAATTTAGCGGCGAAACGTATTTTACACATAGTTGGGAAAGATCAGATCAATTTAGATCAGATCAGTTCAGATCGGGTCAGTTCGGGTCAGATCGGGTCAGATCAGTTCAGATCGGTTGTTGATTACTGTGCAGAATTTTCCGGTGAACACGATGGCGGGGCTCCTTTTTGCTACAATCATTGATGAAGTAGGTGTAAAAGGGTCCGGGAGGTAACACATTGTGCAGGGTCAAAATCCAGCTGGGTACCCACAGGTTTTCAATTAATGCGCCATGATGGTCATACTACACCCACGCTCATAATATACCAAAATGACCGCCAGGAATTTAGCTTTTTGAAAATACTAACCATTGACTCTTTCGATTTGAAGGTTTAAGATAAATCACCACTTGTTTATTGGAGTAGCGATTTTCAAAACGCTCCATTCTTACTTTCTACAAGCAAAAAACTTTGTGCAGAGATAAAATATAGCTGAATAATAAAAACAAAAACAAAGAGCAGAATGTCACTGTCATTTTGGCTTTGAATGCAACTATAGTTCATTGTCAAGTTATGACAAAATGTGCAAAATGAATATATAAGTTGTGACACAAATTTTTTATAACTTTTTTTCCGCTGGGAAAACTTTTGATTCTGACACTGCATTCGTGTTCAGCGTGGTCGATTTGCTTATAAAACTTCTTTCAAAATTTCAGAGTCCCCGTCAAATTTTGATTTCCGCTCAAGACAATTAAGATTGAAATTTTAAATTCAAATGTTAATTATCTTGAACGAAATTCAAAATTTGACAGTGACTCTGAAATTTCAAAAGAAGCTTTACTTTATGAAGACCATGCTGAACACGAATCCAGTGTCCGAATGAAAAGTTTTTCCAGCCGAAAAAAATCTACCGACAAAAGTTGTAATTAAATATATAGTTAAAAACACAATAAACCTTTCTTTTTGACTGTAAAATACGTTTCGCCGTAAAATTTTGACTCAAAGTGTGAAATTTGACAAAATTAAAGAAAAAAATGTAAGCCGATCTCAGCCGATCTGACCCGATCTGACCCGATCTGAACTGATCTGATCTAAATAGATCTGATCTTCTTTCAACTTTGTATAAAATACGTTTCGCCGTAAAATTTTGACTTAGAGTGTGAAATTTGACTAAATTAAAGAAAAAAAATATTATGCCGATCTGATCTGATCTGATCTTGATCTGATCTGATCTTCGGCGATCTGATCTGAACTGATCTGATCTGATCTGATCTTTGCCCACCTCTGGAATGTCCATCAATGAATTTCTAAAAAAAGGTGCAAAAAAGAACTTTTTTTTGAAAGTTTCTTGCCCCTAACTTGTTCAGCGCAAAATTCTGAACAAAACGCTCCCATTAGCACAAACCGGCTTTTAAGTGATAAAAACATGCATACCAGATTTTATTTATGCGGTAGGCTCCAGTTAGCAAAACTATGTTCAAATCCCATCTTTCTGGGTACCCTATATTCTCTATTAATCCCCATGGCGGATTATTTTTCAACCCCTAAAAATCGGAAAATTTTGAGGTCGATTTCGAGATATTTGGGCAGTAGACCAAGATCTGAAAAGTGGAATCAGGAGAGCTCGTGCTCATTAAGAAAACGCAAACAACAGATCTGTGAAATGGTTGATCCAGACTGAGATGTGAGGTCCGTGGGGTTGGGGATTATTAAAGAGTGGGGGATTAATAGAGAATATACGGTATATTGGTACTTGTTTAAAGGGGAATTAGGTGAATTCATCTACACCGAATTCATCTAGGGTTGGCAAGACTTGCGGACAATATTTTGCGGATGCGTGTTTCCGGACGTGATTTTTGCGGACGGAGCTTTGCAGACGAGGTTTTGCGCCTCAACACTTGCGGATCAAATTTTGCGGACGCAAAATATGCGGTCGAAGATTTGCGGACAAAGATTTGCGGACGAGAATTCTTGAACTTCATATAAGCATCGCCTAAGTCACAGGTTCGACTAACTTAGTTTTTAATGCTGTCATCCTTCACTCCGGCTCGAGATACCTTCTTTTTTCTGCTCCTTTTCTGCCAAACTTAGGTTTATCCGCAAAAGTCGGTCCGCAAATGTTCGTCCGCAAATGTTGCATCCGCGAAATTCGGTCCGCAAAGTCTCGTCCGCAAATCTTTGTTCGCAAATTTTCATCCGCAAATATTGCGTCCGCAGAATTTGGTCCGCAAGTGTTGCGTCCGCAAAATATTGTCCGCAAGTCTTGCCAACCCTTCATCTACACCTAATTCATCTACAAACGAATTCATCTACATCGAATTCATCTACATTTTGGCATTCTGTTTGTAAGGTCTCGGAAGAAATCTTAAACCAAGTTTCCAACTTTTACATTATATGGAAAGGTTGAAGGGTATTTTATACTTCGGAAAGCTTCGATTTTCATGTAATGTTTTAGCCCAGATTTCCTTAAATTAGTTTAAGGCATAACAATGAATGAAAGAATGCAAGCGATTGAGAAAAACAAAGCAAATTATCAAGTGCTGCTTTCCGAAAAAACAAGGAAATGGTTAAAGATATCTATGGTTGCCTTTACTGGAAGAACAATTATAGAGGGAACCGAATATACTGGAGATGTATCTTTTGCCAAGCTAGAGCCGATGGAGATGTTGGATCAAAATGTCCAGGTTATACAGATTTCACTCATACTGAAAGGCTTAAAAGAGCTTTTTGTCACAGGGAGAGCCGTAATTTTTAATAAGAAGCTGTCAGTCACCGCCGAACACAAATATTTGGGTGATAGTGCCCGTCCTTAAGATATTTGCTGAGCGATGTGGTATCTCACCTTTGGAAGAGTTGAACTGGTCGGGTCTTTGCATGAGAGTGAATTTTCAAAGCTTGATTTTTAATTTTAATGAAACCAAATTTCAAGAAGCTTCTTTGACAACAGAACAGCGATGACTGCGGTGTTTTCACGTGTGTGTTTGCCGAACGAGCATCTCGCGAGGGTTTGATGGATTTCGAGGCTGAAGAAGTGGATGCTTTCCACCAAAGAATTGCTAAAGAAATATTAGCAGGAAAATTGTCATCTGCATAAGATTCTCTTTGCTAAATTTATGTTACTCATTTCATTTAATCGTTATTGTCAGTACAGAGGTGCCATCTATGATAAAGGATTGGGAAAGTTACGCCATGTAAAATTTATAGTATGTGCGTAGAGTATAAGAGCGTTATTATACTTTAATCGGAGGTGGAAACTAAAGCCAGTAGGAATTGTTCCGCGTTTTTGTTTAAGAGTTTATGCTGTAATCACCAATAATTTTTCTCGCAAAATTTTCAACTTTTAATTTTTAACTTTACGTTCTTTCTTAATCTCAAGGTAGGACAAGTTCTTGGGGTCAACTTCGGGTCAACTGTTGATGACTAACGGTATACCTCATGAGGACACCTCATGAGGATTTGAGCTCACCTCACATGAGAAGAGCTTTTTGAAATTCTCACGCAACTTCATATTTCATGAGCTCACGTCGTCCTCATCCTCACTCATCCTCACGCCCGAAAATTTGAAAATTTGTATTGGGCAGAACGATTATTTTAGTTAATGTAAGAGAAGAAATTAAGAACTGAGGACGAAACGGCCGAGCACGAAACGGCTGGGGACAAAACGTCGCGTACCCAACATCGTTGGTTTATTTTATATAGCATACAAAAGCAGAAAATCGCCTCTTGCACGCTAAGCCAGAAACAAAATGAATAAATGACCAATAGGTCTTCGCAAAGACTCTCAATATTTCCTCTCGTGTCAAAATCCAAAAAAAGCATTACTTTTTTAAATGGCCCTATTTTTTACATTTTTAGTATTTTTCTCTCAGTTGAGGAAAGAAAAAACAGCCTTAAATGAATAAATTAAAATATTAGTCTCTTAGTAAAAATGAAATATAGCTTCACTATGGATATATTTGATTAAATAAAATCGAGAATCATGCTAATCTCTCTTCCTAAAAAATGCAAACATTGGTTTTTAACCGAAAAAGAGTTCTATTAAAGGATTAACAAAATAGATTGTCACTTGTTTGAGTTCGGGCCTTGACTTTCAATATGCAAATGACTGCATCAAAGATCGCCGTTCATAAGTTAGCTTGTGTCTATATAGTCTCAACGATAACAGATCTCGTTCAGTATGCAACAATTCATCCAATCTATCGATCATGTACACCATTTTGATTCTGCTACTCTTCAGTGAGCTCCGAGCTTCACACGCCTGCTCCAAAACCTGCTCCTCTGACAATGACTGCGTTCTAGCCGGCTGTGTAGACTATAAGTGCATAGGTGAGGCCTTTTCGAATAAATTTTAAAATAATAATTAAAATCCGATGCCGGATTTTTGGAGCATCAGTAAGTAAAATCGACTTTAGGTTGGTGTTTACCTAGCGCCAGCTGCTACTTTCGCCAATGCGACACTTTCTATGAAGGCTGTGGTTGGAGTACAGGTGAATTCGACTGTCAGGTAATCCGTTAAAAAACCATCGCCGTTGATGACAATGACAATTTAGAGTTTTCGAATTGGCGGGGGACAGCCGAAAATGCGGATAATCTTTTTGCGAATTACTTTTTAATTTGCATCTAAAATTTAAATTTTATGAATTAGATGAGGCGGAACAACAGTTACTAAAAATAGATTATGGCTCAATGGGAGTCGGCTGAGTCGTCCGATCTGGCATTGTCAAGCAAACCTTGGGCTGGACTAGTAGATGGTTCTTATGCTTTGGTCACAATGGGAGGTCGAGGTCGAAATGTGGTCACAAACTGCAGTCGAGGTCGAAGTCTAGGTCGAAGTCGAAGTTGAAATAAGTCATATTCCACGTGTTTTTGGAAATTCAAAATCGTTCGAATTTATTTTTTTCTATTTTGACCACAAGTCAACTTTTTATCTGTTTTGGACAAACGGTTTGAAGTGCCATGATCAGAAATTTCTGGGCTTTCTTTTGAGGTATAATAAGCAATTCAGCAAAGCTGAAAAAGAGCTCAAAAGATTAAAAGTTCACGGCAAGTCTGATATCGACCTAATCGAAATCTTGGTCGAAACGGTGGTCGATATCAGATAAGCAAAAACATGTTTTGATTAGAGTTTTTTCAGTCGTTGTGGAGCTAACTTGTGTCGATTGAGGACTTGCTGTGCCATTTTATCACAAAAAATATTGTTTTGCTCACCAATTGGCCGCTGAACCAGCAGGCAGAAAATCAGATGCATGAAAAAGCATGCATACCAGAGTTTCTTTACGAGGTAAGCTCCAGTATTTAAAAATATGTTTAACATCCTCTTGTTAGCGGTCCCTGTGTGATTAGTAGTCCCTTTAGTCCCTTGTTATTCCCTATATTCCTTCCTTATACGGCCCTTATTCCGTTTGAAATTCAAAAGGCGCCAATTTAAATTTTTCAAATTTCGACTGAAATAATATGGCGTTAAAAAGTTACAGGCAAAATATTCAGTCGTGAATAGTGCCACGAGAATGCACGCCTGATTTCACACCTGAAAACAAGTTCAGACGAGAATTGGCAAGTAAATTTACACGCCAAATATTCAGGCATGAATTAAGGTGTAAAATAAGGTGTGAATTCTCATGATACTATTCACGCCTGAATATGTGGCGTGTAAATTTACTATTCACGCCTGAAAATTTTGCGTGTGAACTTATTTGCGACTCTTTACTTGCCCTTAGCGCAGAATATTCGCTGCATTAAAAATTCTATATGAAGCTAATACACAGCTGGTTGTGCATACCCTCACCATAAGAACCGAGTATCGGTAATTTACCCGGGTAGTTTTACCCAGGTAAGTTGACCCGGGTAAGTTAACCTTCATCTTATAGTAGTGGCCCAGGGGGGGGGTATTTCAGAGGGGAAGGGGTTACTTAGGGGTTTTCACGGAATACCATGACACCCCTGTGGTTCAAAAAAATTTTCTTTCAGAATTGAAAAACATTCGGCTTTTTCATGAAATCGGGGTCGAGAAACACGAATAGGAGGTTATCTTTTCCATCCGAGCACTTTGCGTATAGGAGGGGTTCTAAACTCAAGCCTATGTTAAATTTGAGATGTGAATTTGACTTACCAATATCACATGTGAACTGAATTGACACGTAAAGAGGAATCGATAAATTTATCGATTTATCATACCATGGTAAATTGTCATGAGATTTTAGGTCTGAATAAGATTGAGGCGTGAATTGACACGTCTATTTCACATCGATATTTTACAGGTGAATAATTTCATATCATTAAAAGAATCGGGGTCAAAGTACCAATCACCTCATATGGGGCCGTATCAAACAAACGTACGTACGGTTATATATATCCATACCCGAGGGTATATTCCGTAGCAGGAGTATTGAAAAGGTACCCACAGGTACTCGCCTGTACTCTGTTATACCTTTTTATACTCTTTCACTTTACATGGAAAAATAAGGTGTGCACCCAGGAAAATTCGAACCAGCGGCCTCGAAGATACGTATATAAAGGTCTACACTAAAACTCTCTCCCATTTAAAATCGCTCATAATATCATCCAGAGTGGTCAAAAGTTAAAAATAACTGCTTCTTGTGGGTTTATTAAAAGGGGTAAACTTTTTTGCGAAAAACCGATTGGGCGGATCAGATTACCAGTCAGATGGGCTTTATCGCTCAGAATCGTGTTGTTTGGTGTGATTTGAGGTGGTTTAAAATTGATAGTGAATAGTTCTGAGCGATTAAGCCTATCGGACCGGAAATCTGATCCGCTCAAATTATTTTTCGCGAAAAGCTCACCCCCCTTTAGCAAACCCGCAATAACCAGTTTTTTTCGGCTTTTGGCCTCTCTTGATGGAATTATGAGCGATCCAAAATCAGGGAAGGGTTTGGTGTATTATTAGTACAGCTTCATATACGCATCGTCAAGGTTGCTGGTTCGAATCTGCCTGGGTGCACACTTTTTCTACCATAATTATATATATATAAACTGGTAGGCAGGTTTGACGTGAGTACTGGTGTTTGGCAGTGGGATTTGAGCGAATGAGCTCATCGGAGTGCGATTCCAATTCATTCAATCGATTTTTTGCAAAAAAAGTCTACGTCCTTTAGTAAACGCCTGATAACCACTTTTTATTGACTCATGGCCACTCTGGCAGGGGTTACTGAGCGATTGATATTATCTGAAATGCTGAAAAAGTCTGTTAATCTGCACAGGATGACCAAAAAATATATGGAAAACTCACTAACACATTGTGACCACGTATCGACTTCGACCTCGACTTCGACTTTGACCTCCTATTGTGACCGTAAGGTTAATTTTGAACAAATTTTAATCGCAAACAAAAAATAATTCGAAATATATTTTCGCAATAAAAAAGCTGTCCCCCGCAAATTCAAAAACTTGAAATTGCTATTGTCATCAACGGCGATGGTCTTTTAAAATGGTTATGGATTTTTTTGGCTTTTAGTATTTAATTTAATGGCGAAATGCCTAGATATCTGAGGAAGGAGAATGCTGTATCAGTGTAAATTGGTTACCAAGCAACGAGAATACCCGATGCTGTGACAATGCCGTCTGTGTGTATAACGATTAAGGCCTCGGGCGCTGTTCTTTGGTATTAATTAAACTTATCGTATTTCCTCTAATATAAGCCCATGCTCCATTAGAAGCCCCCCCCTATTTTTTGACTAAGGTTTCGGAGTTAAGGTCATTTGTGATTGACAATTTCAAGATTTTTGGGAGGTTGAAAAATAGAAGCCATGGGCTTCTATTAGAGGAAATACGGTATAAGGGAATTTATCTAACAGAATTTGGGCAGAAGGGATAAATATTTAAAAACAGTTTTCTGCAAAAAAATGTTGAACAAGAAGGCTATTTCTAGGGTAATAAGGAAACTCTTCAAGCGTTTGCCGTAGACAATAGCTCCTTCCACCATCTGGCTTATCAAGTTGATTCCCAGCCCTCGAAGGTGAACAGCTCGTTACGCAACGGCCCAGAACAATAATGAAAAAAAAGCTTCATTAATCCAATAACAATTAGAAACTAGTCAACGCTTGCTTCACGATGCACTAATTGAAATGCTATTTTAAAGTGCTATTTATACAATAAATAATGCTGCTTATCAATTTTAATAAACCATTTGACTGCATTTGAGCTCCAGATGTAAATAAGAGAGTGAAAATGAAAAATATGCACAAAATTCCAGAATTTCGATCGAATTTTTTATTTAATCTTTATTTTTCGCACCATTTTTGTCTTTCGTCACCAATTAACAATTTTAGAGAAAATTTTCGTGTAAATGCCCATTCCGAAACAGAGACGAACCTAACATTTGCCAAATTATGAGAAGCTACTAAAAAGGCTAAGCAAATTGTTCCAATGAAGTATTTTTTGGGCAGAATAAGTTCTGTGTTTGTGTAGAAAACAACAATTTGTATTTACTTGATTCAGTTTAGAACACACTTATTCGGGATTGAAGAATGCCCAATGTTTGCATAAGTATTTGATTCTGTTGTGTCTGATCTACCATGTGTGTCATTCTCATCTAAACATTTTAAATGTTTAGATTGCAAAAGTTGAAACTTTTGCAAGCCTTAGTTCTTCATACCATGTGCGAGTTATCTTTCGATTTCAAAAACCGATAGACGCTAAGTGCATCTTCGTTGGCTGGTGATTGCATTGCAGACTGATCCTCTTTGTAGAGATGACAAATAGCTTTTCCAAGCGCTCTATTCAGTTCCAACCAGGTTTTCATGGAGGCGCTGTGCACAACTTTGATCACCTGGTCGAAGGACTCTGAGTAGCCGATATGTTCGTTTTCCAGTCTTATCTAGAATAGGTTTCTTTTTAGTGGTAATTTAGACGGGGTAGTTGGGAAGCTTTTTGAGGAGCTCCAGCTCCATTGGCTTTGTTTTTTAGCTTACCAGGATATCATCGAAGAGCCGCGCAGCAGTGGCTGACTGCAGACTGCTTCTTATTTTTCGAACAAAACCATCCTTTCTCCGGGTGGAATTCGCCTCCCATTCAGAATATTCAGCCTAAAGCTAAATGTTTATTGATTTAAAATTATGAGGATACCAAGTATGTTGAAGGAGCTAGTGCATACAACTTTGCTTTGAGCGCAACTTCGACTTTGTTTTTAGGCAGGCTTTGGTTGAACATGAAATGGAAATAAGTGCTGGAGAAGTTTCTCACGGCAGTCATGTTGCCAGATGAATTTAGGCGATTTAGCAGAAAGAAGAAAAGAAAACTAGTTGGTGGTGTATGCGATGCGTTTTTTGCAAGGCAGAATGCTGACGAGATTGCTGAGCCTAGAGGAATTTGCTGAAAGGGAAGTAGAAGGAACAAATACACGGGCTCGACTGTAGGTCAACATCTAGAAGGATTAGCAGGCGCAATTTGTTGACTGTTTGTTGTTCTGGAAGAATAGAAATAATGACCAATCCCAATGATCGACAGCAGGATGATCGAAACAGGCAATATTTTGTAGAGGAACATTTTCTGAAATTTCGTTGGTAATTCACCGTATTTCTTTTAATAAGGCGACTTGCTCTGCAATATTCATACTTTTAAGTTGTATCTCAAAAAATTGAAGTTCTGTTTTTACATGCCCACGATCTCTACCAATTTTATTAAAAATTGTATGAATGTCCTGAAAGTTATAAGATAACCAAAAAAGCATTCTGGATTTTTGGCGAAAAGTAAAGAGACAAGTTGTTTTAGCAGAGGGAATAAGACTTATGGGTTTTAAGTTTCATAAATAGGGTTTTAAACCTCAAAGCAAATGTTGAAAAAGCTATGCTCATAAGGCATCCAATAATTGAGAAAGGAAATGCCAAAGAAACAAATATTCTCTCACAGTTTGTTGTTGCCATTGCAACCATTTTTGAATTTTTATATGATTCTTTTGTTAGGAAACAACGTTAGCCATAATAATTTATACGGCTGTAGGAATAACTTTTCTGACGAATAATTTTTCAACAATTGATAATAAACAATACATAGCGAATAAAAAAAAATCCAGCAGTTGAGCCAAGAGACATTTGTTTGTGGGTAACAGAGAATCTTCTTCTTGCGGTGGTTCTTCTTAGTTATCATAGTTTTTGCCCGATTTATTTTATTTTATCCCTCGATTTATTTTTCGCTAATACTTCCGTATCATTTTTCCATTTATTTTTCGTTTCTTTTCTACTTCAATAAATTATTCACATTTTTTTTTTAATCAAGAAAGGCTTCAATTTTAACCGTTTAATTCGGAGTCTCATTCAGATACTTTTAAGAAAATTAAAAAAGGACGATTAAGAAAAATCAGAGACAATACATGAGACTCAATCATGAGAATTTTCGAGAGAGCCAATTGCTTAAATTGCCTAAATAAGAAATGGAGTCTTTTTTCGCGTTGCCAATTTCACGAAAACGTTCGTTTTGTGTCCTGTGTGGAATTTACAGAAAAGTCCTTTTTCTATTTTATTATTTTCGATTGAGTCTTTTCTATTGTATCCTTTTTTATTATAGTATTTCGGTATATCGCACTCTCAATTTTCTTCAGAAATCGGCCAAGAACAAGCCAAACCAGGTATATTTAAAATTTTGATTAACATAACATTAACATTACATAAAATTAACATACACTTCCATCAACATACCTTACACCTTACTATGGTTTGATCGGCCTAAAAGAACATGAGATATAACTGGAGATGAGCGCACAGGATTGCCTATGACATAAATCCGAGAAAGACTATTGATAACAAATACATAAAGAGGCTCATTTTACTCAGCTTAAGTAACAAAAAAGGGTGCGTAGTCGTTTCGCAAATTTTGACATTAGTCCTTTTTTGCGAAACGTTTCGCAAATTTTGACATTTGTCCTTTTTGCGAAACGTTTCGCAAATTTTGACATTTGTCCTTTTTTGCGAAACGTTTCGCAAATCTTGACATTTGTTCTTTTTTTTGCGAAAAGTTGAATTCGTACTTCGTACTTCTACTCTTCGTACGTACTTCTACTCGTACTTCTACGTTGAATTCGTACTTCTACTCATCTAGTCTGTCATTTGTAACTAGCTGGTTGTCTTGTTACAAGTAAAAGGATTCACGTTGCAGAATGCGTACTATGTTTATTATGGCAGCGCTAAGTAACGGCCAGTAGCAACTTTACTGATTTAAGTTTAGTGCTCGTCATGAGGGTGTGGACTAACCAATCTTGGACAAGCGATATGGATGTTATTAGCTGGATGGAGCAAGTGCGAGACAAGAAACTGAAGCTGAAGGACGTCGTTGCTAACATTCTCAGGGACTTCAACCACAAGCTGACGGAGAAAACAATCTCGAGACACGTTTCGAAGGCCAACACAGATAATCAAGCTATAGACGTCGTGTAGGCTTACCTTTTTATCTATAAAGGTTATTTTGTTTTGTATGTTGCAGCTCGATCAAGTCGAAACATTTTGGGCAGATGAAAGCAGTTAGGCAAAGTGAGAAGGGCTATCATACATTCCGTATCTGCAACGAAAAAGAGGGAAAGATGTACTACGCATGCTATCACTGCGGCGAGTAAGCATCCTTTTATTTCGCACATTCTAGTTTGTAGTTACGTTTCGTAGGATCAAACGCAAGCTAGCGATGGAGAGGTGATGTCCCGCGTGCCAACACTCCATGAAGCGACTGGGACGGGGGAGTGCGTCATCTTCGGATCTCATCACGTCGAATGCAAGCTTTATATGGAAAGACAGAGAGTGCCGCCAAGAAGTGAGGACGCAAGCCGGAGCACAACCACAAACTACATTCGAGAAGGTTGGTTGTTTTAATGATTAATTTTATATGATTTGAGTGGTTGTTCTTTTTAGTTTCAAGAGAAGGCCCTGCAGATGTCGCAAGCTAAAGGGAAGACGTGTTTGACCAGGCCTCCGTGAACATTAAGTTCGGCTCGTATGAGGAGAAGCGTCAGCAGCTGTTCCGTCATCGGCGTGAGGGAGTTCTGGTGGTAGAGGATCCTTTCGACTTACCGAATGTCTTCAAGGTCACTAAGGGATCCACCGAGAGGACATGAGACACATGAAACAAATTAACTGTTGTCATTTGTTCTTTGATCTAGATGGGAACTCGTGTCGGATCGAGATGCTGGAGTCGTCGTGATGGGAAGCGATAGGGATCTTTCAATTGGAGCCAGATGCAAATTTCTGGCCATGGATGTGACTTTTTGACATATGCTCGCCTGATTTCGGGCAACTGCTCACGATACATGGATTTGTAAGTCTTCTATTTAATCGATCTGTTTAATCGATGTCTTGCTTTCTTGGATTTAGCTGCCGGTGAAGACAGACGACGTACTCAAGCCGAGAGGAGAATGGGTGGTCATTGCATGTGCTTTGATGAAGCAGAAACGACAAAAGCTACGAAATCGTCCTTAATGCGGTGGTGGATGCGTGGAAGCGACTCGGACTAGTCCCAGCGTATAAGAAGTCTTTATGGACTTTGAGCAGGCGGAACTAAAGAGCGGCGATGGCACTTCTCGGGGCTAATGTAAGCCTTCGTTATTGTTGGAGCTGGTATCATTTGTTGTTTTCTTTTCAAAGAAGGTCAAAGGATGCATGTTCCACTACTGCAAGCCGTCCTTCACTACATCAAGGATTTGGGCAAAGGCATGATCAACCGGTACAAGGAGGATGAAGTTTTCCGTTCGCTAATTCGCGCTGTTCTCGCCCTACCATTGTTGCCGCCTGACTTGGTCGAATTGATTTGGGAATGTTTTGAAGAGTGAACTATTGGCTTTGGAGGAGGACAAATTCTGATCAGGGTATGTCTCTTGACTATATCTTGACTTGTGTAGTAGTAAACTCTTTGCTTTCAGCGCTTCGTCTCTTACTTCGGATTCAGTGGCTGTCAAGCCCTTGCACTTGTGGATTTTTATCGCGAGACACAAGAACAAAAATGCGGCCGAGGCATACATTCCTTCCTCAAGAGGTTGCTTGTTTTCTTTGTTCAATGTTCATAATTTTATGATATTAATTCTTTATGTGTTCCAGGCGTCACGGAGCTCTCGCCGGCCGGGCAACTCTCTTCTCTTCGCTTTTCTACAAAAGCTTCAATTTCAACAGGCAGTCGGGTGGTGCGAATCGAAGGTGGAGCCAGTGGAAAAAGAAGAATAGGAAGTATGAAAAGATCAATGATAGCTGTGGGAATTGTGGGAAGACTTTGATGTAATTATTTTAAGCACATGAAATTTAACACTTTAAATCGTACTTATTTCAGATCAAGGCCAGGGACAGAAAGTCTGTTGACATCACACACACACTGCAAAGAGTTTCTCACGATAGCTTCCCACCTGGTACCGGACGTCAACCAGACTGGTCTTAGGACAAAAAAAGCGGAGCGTGCGGCGAAAGACAGGAAGAGACGAGCAACGGAACCGGTGCCTGTGAAGGGTAAGAAGCCCAAAAGGAGAGCAGGGAAAGCACAAGCCACGTTTGACTTGACAGGTTTGTTATTTTCTCTGTTATTTGCATCCATATTTAAATTGTTTTGTATAGAACTTTCTGGGGAGGGACTCAACATCATCAGCAGGGGACTGAATTGAAAGAGGACAGAGTGCTGGCCAACAGATTCGGCATTCAACTGAGACAGAGAGATTTGGACAAGCTGGAGCCAG
>SADC01001034.1:34156-209927 GCA_004194705.1 Ditylenchus dipsaci
TTTAGACTAAAAAAATCCTGAAATAGTCCTATTTTTTCAAAAATAGGACTAGTCCTAAATTCAGAAATAGTCCTAAATAGGACTATTTTTTTTCTGACACGAATTCAAATTTGCATAAGCTCCATTCATACTCCCCGCGGGACACGGCATAGCTGCCGAGCGCCCAGCGCCAGCGCCGGCGCTAGCAGCGCAGCGCCGGCGCTAGCAGCGCCAGCGCCGGCGCCCCGCGCGTTTTAAGCGCCGGGCGCTCATAGCGCCGGCGCTTTTCCGGCGCTGGCGCGAATATTTTGACTAGGCTGGCGCTGGCGCCGGCGCTCGTCAAATTTTTTTGACTAGACCGCGCTGGCGCCGGCGCTCGCGAAATTTTTTGGCTAGGCCGGCGCTTAATTTTTGTAGCGGATATATTTTTCAGTGCAATGAAGATGAGGAGATTGCCATCTGTGCTTCAGTAGATTATGGTGACTTCTATAGATGCAAAATTTCGGATCTGCGGGTGGCTCCAAAATTATCTCAAGTAATCACAAGGCGTTTCGCGTTCCTAAAGCATTTCAGCAGCATTCCTGGTTATCGATGCTGTCTAGGTTATTTTTGAAAGATTTTAAAAGGCTTGCTCCTTTAAAGGTGCTTTTAGACATTAGCAAAAAGCCATTTGGCGGGTTTCCTTCCAGTACTGCTGGTCTCCAAAGTGCATTATGTGGAGAAAGTCCCATTGATGACACACGACTAAAGGTTAGTGCAGGTCTGCTGAGACCGTCTTTAGTCGATTTGTTTAGACCCGCTTCCTTTCCTATGACAATGAATACGACGCATTTACAGTGGATGTTTTTCGCAGGATGGGACCAAGTGCAAATTGTTAGAGGCTGTGGAAACGAATCCCGATCTTGTCAAATTGATGCATCTTCTTCACTAGATTTTCACGGTGAAAATAACTAGTAAATTATCTTTTGGTATTTTCCGGTATGAGATCACAACCTTTTCAGTCTATCGGTGGACGAAATTTGCTCTGATGGACACATAGGGCGTGAATCAAGTATCTAAGATGTAGTTTTAGAATATATCAATTTCATTAGCGCGCTTTCACCTTGTTGTAACACTTCGATCCAAATAAAATTTGTTTCCTGTTGTTGTGATCGTCCTTGACTCTTACTAATAAAAACTTTCAAGGGACCATTCTCTGATGAAGATACCTGATACCCATGATTCCAGCTCTACCGATATTATCTGGGGTGTTATTGTCGCGGATGCGATGGCAATAAGTACTATACTTGATCGTTTGGGTTTTTCTGGGATTTGGGATTGGGACTTTCAAAAATGTTGGGATTTGGGAATCCCAGCCGAAAAAGCTGGAATCCAGTGGGATTTGGGATTTTATTAAAACAAAAAACATTAATCAAACTTCCGAAGATTTATTTATTTTAAACAATAAATAAATCATATAAATAACTGAGGTTAACATAATGGAGAGCTCTATTCAAGTAAATAAGTTATTCTGCATTGTAAGAATCAAGTTGGCCCCTCTTGTAATAGAAAACTTCTCTGACATGGCTGAAGAAATGCTCACTGGCCACGGATGTTGACGGATATGAAAGAAATCGACGAGCGGCCTTGGAGAAATCGGGAAGCGGATCAAATCCTTTTGCCAGTTTTAGAAGGGGATCTTCATTGAGCGGCAAAGTCTTTCGGTGTTGCAGGACACAATTTCTTATGAGAAACAATCTTCGATGAGATCCACTATATGCGTGACAAAGGTATCTTTTCGGTTATATTTTCTTGTTTATTTTTATTTGCTGCAGAGCGAGGTGTGGTCTGGGAAGAAGCGATATATACTAATATATCGTACTTCTGCAGACAATGTGCACTATGTTTTTTGTCTGCCACCATTCCCAACGCGAGACAGTTTGCTGGTAATTTTATTTTAGAAACTTAATTCCTACACTCAAATCATTCTAGAATCGATCTGCTACTTACATCACCAGCCATGCCATGTTGTTTACACTGATTATCGACCCACTCCACTCCAACATTTTCTCTACTCAGCGGGCTCCGATGGATTGTACGAAGTGGTTGATGTCCAGGTAATTTCTTAGTTGTTCTTTTCCTGCTTACACTAATTTCTAGGGACGTTTCCGAGAGGATCAATTCGCTAAAGCAATGAGTTTCTTAGCCGAAAAAGGAGATCAGCCGAGAATGAGTGGACCTGGTGGAAGTTCCAACATCGTAAAGATCATCAGAACAATCAAAGAGCAGGACATGTTTTTTGATAAATAAAAACTGAGATAGTTTTTTAGTAGAGTTTTTTTTGTTGTGTCACTGGAACTTGTTAATAAAATTGATTCGAATAAAATTAGGATTGAAGTATATTCTGGAGTAAACATAGTGCATTAATACCGAAACTGGGTGTTCAAACTCAGCATTTTGGTAGGAAAAGAGGGTATTTGGTGAAAAGTTTAGCCTTCAAACTGTTCGAAACTAGGGTTGGTTGAATGGTAATTACCCGGCGGGTAATTACCGGGTAATTACCCGAAAAAATACTTTTCCGGCCTTATTTCTCGGTAATTACTGGGTAATTACCGGGTAATTACCTGGGTAATTACCCGGAAAGTATTTCTCCGGAGAATTACCCAACCCTATTCGAAACCAATTGCATTGAAAAAATTACTTTGAAAATCTTGGCGTTTGTTGATTTTTAATTGCACTGAAATTCAAATTTCAGTAGGCTGTGTCGAGTTGCCAAAAAGTCGAACGTTATTTGAAGTGAATTGTCCCATAATTCGAAATTTTCCCGCCCAATTGTCAAAAAGATGAGTTTTAGTTGGGATGAGTTGTCCTAAAAATGAATTCCGCATGAGGCGGGTATTCAAAAAGATCAGTATGATTGCGTTGAGTTGTCTTATACATGGTGGGCAAAACCAACACAATGAAGAAACACCAATAAAAATTCAAACGAGTATTAATTTTGACCATAATTTTTATTGGTGTTTTATTGGTTTGTTGGTGTTTGTTGGTGTTTTATTGGTTTTCGATTTTATTGGTGTTTTATTGGTTTTCCATTTTTGTCCATTCTGACCCTTTCTTACCCAATTTTTTAGCTGAAAGAGTCAGCAAAGGTTCAATAACCATCGCAAGAATCTATTTTACTATTCACAAGCGAAAATTCTTTGAAGCATTCTCTGAATTACCCTCACATCACATCAACCTAAATCTAACATATTGCCTTAAAACCACATACCTGTGTGCATAGCTTTTTGATGATATCCGCCATGATAAGCGCAATACGTATTAATTTAATTAAAAATTCTATGAAAGCTCTGTAATTTGAGAAGTCTTCCTTCCAAAAAAACAAGCTGTCCTCATCAATATTGTTCAAAGAGCTTCGGCTAAAGCCATTCAAATAATAAGAACCCATATATTGTCTTCATTCACTTTATTGCCAACGATTTCACCTTATACAACTAGACACTCACATAAAGTCTTTCAAAAACATATTTCTCAGATGTACTAAAGCGGCGATTCTTCTGGGATCCATTCGATTCCTCGTGAAGTCCACCAACACACATCTGAGCTCTTTGAAGGCACGCTCACTTGGAGTACTTGATGCTTGAGTAGCTAATAAAAGACAGCGAGAAGAGCCAAAACGGAAAATTCTTGAAAAATAAGTTAGAATACAGATACTAAGACGTATTTGCTGACCTTGTAATGGTTCTTCCAAAAAAGAAGCGGATCTTCTTCCATCAGAGGCAGAGAACTGAAAGCATTGATCTCGCTCTCCACAGATCTAGGCTGGACACATGCAAACGCAGACTTCCGCTTCTTTGGCGTGACTTCTATAGTATCTTCCGGAGTCAAATGCGCAGCTTCATTGACCACCAAACTCTTTATGCCTTTTTCTGTCCAAGACCAACCAAATTTTGCAATATTTTGCAAGAATTCAAAATTTTTAATGGCTCAAATTGAAAACACCCGTCAAAATATGTAAATCTCCCGTCAAATTTATTTTTTATCCCGTCAAATTCAAATTTCAAACAAAAATGTAAATCTCCCGTCAAATTATGTAAATCTCCCGTCAAATTTAAATTTTTAGTAAAATACTGCATTAAATTTCGTGGAATTCAAATTTTCTAGTCAGAAAATAACTTGGATTGCTCAGAATCCCACCCCGGAATGGCCAGAAGCCCCTGAAAGTTGGTTTTTGGGGGTTTACTAAAGGGGGAGTAAACTTTTTGCGAAAAATTCGATTGAGCGGATCAGATTTCCAGTCAGATGCGCTAAATCGCTCAGAATTTCACCCTGAACCACTCAAAACCACCAAAAACCTGGAATTCTGAACGATTTACCGCATCTGACTGGAAATCTGATCCGCTCAATCGAATTTTCGCAAAAAGTTTACTCCCCCTTTAGTAAACCCCCAATAAACCAACTTTCAGGGCTTCTGGCCATTCCGGGTGGGATTCTGAGCAATCCAAGTTATTTTCTGACTAGAAAATTTGAATTCCCACGAATTTAATGCAGTATTTTACTAAAAATTTAAATTGACGGGAGATTTACATATTTTGACGGGAGATTCACATAATTTGTTTGAAATTTGAATTTGACGGGGTAAAAATAAATTTGACGGGAGATTTACATATTTTGACGGGTGTTTTCACTTATAGCCTTTTTTAATCATGAAATAACTTGGACCCTCAGAATCCACCCCGGAATGGCCAGAAGCCCCGAAAGTTGGTTTTTGGGGTTTACTAAAAGGGGAGTGAACTTTTTTGCGCCGCCGCCGCTGCTTTGCCACCACACGCCGCCACCCCGCCGGCGGCACTTTTATTTCGCCGCGCCGCCGGCGCTGCTATCGCCGCCACCGCCGCGCCAGCTAAGGCTTCACTGTCAAAAAAATTTTTCTGTTTAATTTATGTTTGTCATAGAATAAAATTTTTGCAAGAGAACAGTAAAATTCTAAATTATGTCATTTTATCATGTTTTCGTAAGATGACCATTCAAAACAAGCATTTTTTTGGTACTTTGTAATTGGTGGTGCCGCCACCGCCGCCGCCACCGCCGCCACATCGCCGCCACCGCCGCCGCAGCCTAATTACTCCGCCGCACCGCCACCGCCACCCTCATTTTCAGCCGCCGGCGGCACCTCATATTTTGCCGCCGCCGCCTGGCGGCGCCGCCGGCCGGCGGCGGTGGCGGCGGCGGCGATCCAACTATGCTTATATCCGCTTTTTCGTGGTATGTCGTTTTTTCGTGGCAGAAATAATCTTTTCGTGGCATATTTCAGCCTTTTCGCAAACCAAATCAGTATGAGCCTTTGCCCACCATGCTGCTATGAATAGAGCCTCAACAACCACTGCCAGACAACTACAATTTGGCTTAGGCTTAGACTCAGGCTCAACAGCAACATGTTTAGATTTATTTTGTGCTTAAAATTTTGTCGCGGCGAAATAATGCTCCGCGAAATAATGTCGCGCGAAATAATTGACGGCGAAATAATTGTTGGCGAAATAATGTCGGCGAAATATTGTCATGTACCTAAGGTAAATAATGGCAAACCTGAGAAAACGTAGTTTTTTTAGATAACTTAGTAAAAAAGTTTTCTGTCTTATGGCTGTACACCGAAATATACGCGCCAATTTGGTACTTGGTCGTTTTCGTACGCGGTCGTTTTGGTAAGAAAATTTTTAGTAAGAATTGATTTGGTAAGAGATTTTCCGGTGAGAAATTTTTGGTACGCGGTCATTTTGGTAAGAAACTCTTTCCAAAGAGGGAGAAAAGGAAGTCCAACAGCAGCCGCGCTTTCCTATCGCATTATGGAATCATAACGAATAGCACTGCGAGGAGATCCAACCACAACGTGCGCGCCTGAATCTGGGCATCGATCCATCAATTCAGCCACCAGCCATAAGGAACACTCAATGTGGAAATGCCTGAAATTGTTCAAGACAGAAATTGGTTCTTAATTTAATGCTGGTAGTCAAGATTAAAGTTTTTATTTTAGGATCAATTGAATCTCTTGCAACCCTCGAGCGAACAGAAAGAAATGTGGCATTCATTTCCCTTGACAACAAAAACATTTTGACGTCTTTATTGTTGCTCGAATTCCAACACGCCAAAATTATTTTTAGATCTTAATCTGAAAGGATCGCGGGCTGAACTCTTTATCGCATTACATAGCGAACAGCATTTCGTAAGTCAGCAAACAACACAATAAAATAATTTATATCAATAAAGGCATTGGTGATCCAAGGAGTCTTCTTATAAACAATTCGAAATTCCAAAATTTCAGGTTGCAGTGTTCACATCGACTGGGAGAGAGTTTTATCCATGAAACGTCGTCGAGAAAAGCACAGCCACCACTAAATTGAAAACATCAGAACGCAATAAACACTAAAATGTCTATTTAAAAAGAGTTGCCCGTTAATTTAGGCCTGTTCACACAGCTCATACGGTAATCAAAATATGCTTACCTTTGAGGAGCAGACTCGGGAGTGACAAAGACACGCTCAATCAAACGACTTCCTAACTCTTGACGTAGCTGTTGAAGATATGCTCTCATGGTTTCTAAATAAAATATATTGTATTATTTACACAGAAAATTGGTACTTTCTGTATTACAACCACTATTAATAAAATCTTTCACCAAATACTGAGCCAGCTTAGCTCTCTATGAGAATTTTGTTAAACGGAAAATGAAAAGAGTTTTCGTCCTAGATTACAAGTACAGTCAAACCTCTATATAGCAACCCTCGATATGCATCCAGCTCTATGTTGCATTCACTTTTTTGTTTTAGTTCGGTAGGCCAGAAAATAGGCCAGGGACTTTCAAGAATTTCGAACAATTTTGAATCGCCATAACTTTTTTTCTAGACCGAATTTTCGAATTCTCTAAACGCAGACCGACTCAGAATTGAAAAGAAAATTTTTTGGTATATAAAGTCAAAAACACGATTTTCGCTTGGTCGCCCCTGTGTTTCGGGTCCTGGACTGTGGATGAATGGGAAAAGGCCTAAACCACAGGGGGACCAAGCAAAAAGGGTGGTATTTAATTTTGGCCATAGAATACTGAATTTTGGCCATAGAATACTGAAAAATGTCCATAGATTTCTGAAAATTGGCCATAGATTTCTGAATTTTGGCCATAGAATACTGAAAAATGGCCATAGATTTCTGAAAATTGGCCATAGATTTCTGAATTTTAGCCATACTTACTCGAAATCATGTTTCAACCACTTTTTAAAATTCTCTTGGACCTGAAACATCCTGGAAAAGATGTTTTAAGGGTGTCGATGACAATTTCCGAGAATTTTTTTTGACCGAAATTTGACTTTTTGCCCTGAGCGACCAATGATCGGAAAAATTACAGAAATTTTTTTTCTCGGAAAAGTGTCACCGACACCCTTAAAACACCTTTTCAGTGTGTTTCAGGTCCAAGAGCATCTTAAAAAGTGGTTGAAACATGATTTCGAGCGAGTATGGCTGAAATTCAGAAATCTATGGCCAATTTTCAGAAATCTATGGCCAAAAAATCTATGGCCAAAATTAAATATTCTATGGCCAAAATTCAGTATTCTATGGCCAATTTTAAATATAACCCAAGCAAAAATCGTGTTTTATAGTTTTTATACCAAAAAAGATGCTTTTTGATTCTGAGCCGATCTGCGTTCACAGAATTCGAAAATTCGGTCTACGAAAAAAGTTATGGCGCTTTTAAAGTATTAGAAATTCTTGAAACACCCTGTACTTGTTTTGTACCGTTTCAATATTGGCATTTCCGAAGTGGTATAACTTTTGAATTTGGCAAAATTTACAAAAATTAGCCTACCTTCTTCATGTCCATTGACTGGAGGCTTGTATAAGCCTTGGAAGGGGAATGACACTTCACCAGGGATCGGCAGGTGGACTCGAGTGCTAGCGTCGTCAAGTCTTTGGTCGCTTGAGTTTTTTTCTGACACTGAAATAGGAACAAAAGCTTACATAACCCGAACCAAAAAAGTGTTATTTTTCACCTTTTGAAGTCTCTTGAGGCATTCAGTGATGTAGAGCCTGTAGGCTAACAGTAGACTAAACGAGTAGCAGAAAAATACTAAGAAAAAAACTCACAGCAAATAGATCAGAGTTCGATCAGCAGCCCCTTGATCTCAAATTGACGGAAGAAAATGTTCGGTTTAAAATAGAGCAAAGCCTCATCGATTATGTCTTCTGATTGGTCATCTAAAACTTGAAAATAAAACTTCAAAACCTTAAGAAAACATGGTACCCTTTCTTGGGGCAGGTCCTTTGAATCCAGTTCTTATTGGAAGGACTGCCATATTGCCTACTTGCACGTCCACAGATTCATTGAATTTGGAATGATAAGCCTGAATTACGGGTAATAAAGTTGCCAGAAATCATACGAGTAAGTCAAACAAGCTCACAGGCATGTTACGAGAGCGATCACTTCAGTATGCAATCTATAACCGAAATAAAATAATACTTTTAAACAAAATAATACTGCATAGAAAATGTATTGAGCCTGCCGATGAAGGTCAGTCGAGAAAACAACGTCATAAATTTTCTTCTTCACAAGTCATATTATTTATTCATGCACCGGAAAAGAACGAAAGAACACAAGGAAATGGACGAATTAAATAAATAAAAAGGCACAATTGCAGCAGAAAGAATAAAGTAAGTATTGCTGATACAAAAAAATGTTTATAATCTTATACTCGTTTTTCTGTTGGTCTAACTTTAGCCCCTATGTGTCATTTGCTAACGTTGCTTGCAAAGATTGTTTTGTAGCAAGCATGTAGTCTACTGAACTTATAGTGAGAAATGATATCCAATTTCCCAACGATTCGAAATCCATTGCTGCAAGAATAAAATGCGACCAGTGCTAAAATAAAAAAACAATTTTATAGAAAAATTTAGTTAGTTTAGTATAGTGTGATAAATTTTCCAACAAAAATCAACTGTAAAAAGGCAATGACTTTGTAGATGTCCCCACTTCCAACTAGAATACGACAAACCTGTGCCCAAATGCATAAAAGCTTAAAGCATAAATGCATCATTTTGAAGAAATTTTCAGGGAGAATCCGAATCTGCAAAGAAAATTATCAAAATATATTTCCTCGCAGAGTTATGGCTTCTGTAAGTTTGGGCACTATAATTTCCGATCACTACGTTGCAAATTGACAATTTTGAAAATTCAACACCGGATTCGTGTTCAGCATGGTCGATTTGCTTAAAAACTGCTCTTACAATAAAAACTCAGTGTTAAATTTTGAATTCCTCTCGAGACAAAGATTATTTAAATATTCAATTTTTTAGAAGTTTAAAAATTATTTGTCTTAAGAAGAATTCAAAATTTAACACTGAGGTTTTTATTGTAAGTGTTGAATTTTCAAAATTGCAATGCAAATTATAGTGCCTAAACCAGACATGTGCACGGGCCGGAAATTTCAGGGCCCGGCCCGGCCCGCCGAATGTTTTCTTGAGCCCGGCCCGGCCCGCCCCGCGGGAAATTTCAAAAGTGAAGCCCGGCCCGGGCCGGCTGGCCCGCAAAGCCCGGCTCTTTATCTATGTGGGGGACATATGGGACAAGTCATATAAAATTTCATTCATTTTCTGGATTTTTGCCGAAGTGGGCCGGTTTGGAGCATAGAAAGAGAGCAAGTTCTTTAGGTTCGTCGCCTCAGGCTGCTTGATATGGGTAGATCGATGCCTACAAATATATTTAACATTAATTATTCAATATGAAAATGCGAACTTACGAATATGACCGCCGTGAGTGTGAGCCAGAAGCATCCTGCATTGCTTGCATGCCAAAAATTTTGTAACTTCAGCCTTCTCCGCATTCCCATCTTGGTCGTACTTCACCATTTGAAAGAGGTCATCGTTGTCCTTGGGCTTGAAGGCTCCCCGAAGGCTCTCCAGAATCCTCCTCGTCGTTGTTATTGGGGTCTTGCGTAGTGTACATCGTCTGCTCTAGCTTCCGAAGAATGGTTGGAGATGAGTAAGAAAAAAGTTGGAAATGATTGAAAATTGCGGGATATTGAAAATATTGGGATTTTGAAATAGGGTTGAGTGATGGGTAATTACCCGGGTAATTACCGGAGAAATACTAAGTATTTCTCCGTAAAGAAAATCGGAGAAATACTATTTTTAATATTTATTGCAGTTGACCTTCGATATTTTTTTCTGAAAACTGTTTTTTCTGCTGCTTTATTCGTATTATAGATGGAAAATTTAGATGTCCAAATTCAAGCCCTTTTCCTAGTGTTGGAATTACTACAATCGAGTTGAACAAAGAAATGCAAATGTAAATCTAACAGGGGTCGGTTTGTGCAAGTCCTGCAATGCTGGCTACAAGTCAGATGCGAAAGAATGGAGAAACACTTGGGGTTGGTTCTTACAAAAGTATGAATCGTTCTAATTTTCTGTTTTTGCTTTAGAATTGCGTCAAAGTCGGAGCCAGGGAGGCAATGTTTACTTTCTAATTATGCAGCAATCACTTCCCGCTTGAGCCATGCTTTTCTTTTACACTACTGGTTTCCTTTTTCATGTCAAAGGTTCGACTCCCAGCTGATACATTTTTTCACTATTTTACTTTTCTGCGATATCTTTTCATTTTTATGCTGATATCTTTTAAATCTTTTTTATTTTACAAGTATAATTGCTTTCTTCATAGAATTTTTTTGGCAATTATGGTTGACAAATATCACAATCGCCACTAACCATTTACTTTTTATTAGGATTAACTATTAACCAATCCACCTACCCTACTCAGCCAGAAATTTTTTGGTTTAGGTATCATGCAGGTGATTTAGGTATCATCCAGGTGTTTTGAGTGATATCCAGATGGTTCGGGTACTATCCAAAGGGTTTGGGTACCATCCAGGTAGTTTATGTAATATCAGCTGTTTTGGGTGTTATTTAGATGGTTTGGGTACTATCCAGAAGATTTGGGTACCATCCAGGTGTTTCGGGTAACATCCAGATGTTTGGGCACTGTCCAGGTGATTTGGGTACCATCCAGAGGGTTTAGGTATCAGCAAATAGTATTTCTCCGCTTTTCGGGTAATTACCGGTATTACCCGGGTAATTACCCGGAAAGTATTTATCCGGAGAATTACCCAACCCTATTTTGGAAAGAGGGGATTTTGAAGAGGCGGGATTTTGAAAATTACTTATTGGGCGGGCGAGGCGGGCCGGCCCGGCCCCGATCGGCTTCAGGCCCGGCCCGACCACCGCGGAAATCTATGAGCCCGGCCCGGGCCGTAAAAACCTAGGCCCGCCCGGCCCGAGCCGGGCCGGCCCGTGCACATGTCTGGCCCAAACTTACAGAAGCCATAACTCTGCGAGGAAATATATTTGATGCTTTTCTTTTGCAGATTCGGATTCTCCCTGAAAATTTCTTCAAAATGATGCATTGTTTTTTCTCAGTTGGTCCCGAGTGAAAAAAATTAAATAGACTTTTGAAAATGAGTCTTTATCAAACAGCTGACACTATAGTCTTTGGGATTTGGCAGAAACAAATTTATATGACACAGAAGCACATAACTACTCAAAAGATAGCTCTAAATCTGTTCTACAACATGCAATTCACAGATTAAAAAAATCTTCAGTTAATTAAAAGTATAAACCATTTTTCGCAATTTCGTGCCAAGACAAAAATATAAAAAACCTCAACATTTTAGAAGGCTCTAGCAAAACTTTTTTGACGAAAATTAAAAAAACCAAAAGACCATCGTGTTCAGCGTGAAATTCTGAGTCCAGTCTCCAATTACTACGCATGGCTTCCCGAGTGTTAAAGTGCCATTGCCACCTGTTTTAAATTGTCCCCCGCCAATTCAATTTTTTTTTGCCTAATCATTAACTTCTGTACGGATTTTTCAGCTTGGTTTCTAACATAACCAGGCCTAGAATTTTATTTTAGGTATAGTTTTGTTAGAAACCAAGTGAAAAATTCGTAAGTAAATCCAACGATAAAAAAATTTGAATTGGCGGGGGACAATCGTTGTCGGAGACGGCAATGGCCCTTTAAAGGGACATACCAGCGCGTTACACCGGCAATTTCTAATTTTCAAAAAGGCCACAGAGGCCCAAAATTCAAATTCATGATAATTAGGAAAAATGGCGCCAAATGAAAAATTCCGAAAAATGGTCAATTTTGTACCATGGTGGTTTTGTGTTTCAGATATGATTTTTTTTATAATTTTTTGTGAAATGCTGTTGACCGAAAAGTTTCTAATTTCAGTTTCTAAAATTTCAGAATAAGCCATCACTTGCTCATGAAGCCTGCAGAATTTCAAAATGACAATTGATTTCTGTTAAAAAAGTTCAAATTTATCAGGTAAAATTTTTTGAGATTCTAGAAAGTTATTTTGTCGGATTTTTCTCAAACGAACCGAGGGTTTGATAGAGGAGTGAATTCGCTATATTTTGATACCAAGGACGTATGCAAAAAAATGCAAAATTTTGGTGTTTTATGCAAAAGTAGGATGGGAAATGAAAAAACACCTATTTTTATTCGGAAAAATGCACTTGTTTGCTTTAGACGGTCTCTAGTTTCGAAAATTCTGACTTTAGAAAAATCAGTCTGACTTTTATGGTAACTGAGTGTGTGGGCTATCTTTTGGTGTATGTAAAAGTTCTAAAAATACAAAATTGGCGTTCTCATACAAAAATAAATTCAATGTGTTTTCAGCGCTTCAGATGGTCTCCACCTGACGAATGTGTGTTAAGCCAAAAAGGAAGTCTTTCTTCGAAATTCGTTCAGCTGCAGTCCAGAAACGATGGAAAAACCATGAGAACACGAGGCAAGCTAGCAAAGGATTGAGTGAGCAAGCTAAAGTCGCAGGGAAAATCCGTCTTTGTAGGTTGTTTCCTATTATGTTTCGTGTTAAAATAGCATAAAACATGTGGGTTTTGTAGTAAAATTGGCCGAAGAAAAGGAAGAGCAGTCGAAACAAGCTCAAGATGGTGCGGAAGCCAAAGCAATGCATACCAGAGTTTATTTATGCGGTAGGCCCCAGCATTCAAAAACTATGTTCAACATTTTTTGGGCCTTTTGTGGTTAGTGCCTCCTTTCATTCCGTTCCCCTCCCAATACAGCCTTTAATTCGGCACCAGTTTGCTGATAAAGGGACGGTATAACGACGACTCGATACACATTGTGACTTTAGCAAAAAAAATATATCAAATTTCTACAAAGGCTGTTTTGATGGTAAAACAGTCGAAAAATTGTGATTCTGACACCGGATTCGTAATCAGAGTACCCGATTTGCTATAAAACTGCCTTTAAAATTTGAAAATAAGTGTCATATTTCGAATCCCGCTCAAGACAAAAATATTTAAATTAAAACATATTTAGCTTTTTGAATATTTTTTGTCTTGAGCAGAATTCGAAATATGACACTTATTTTCAAATTTTAAAGGCAGTTTTATAAGCAAATCGGGTACGCTGATTACGAATCCGGTGTCGAAATCACAATTTTGACTGTTTGACCATTAAAACAGCCTTTGTAAAATTTGATATATTTTTTTGCTAAAAATAAAGCTTTTAATTTCGCTAGTTTATGAGTCAATGATTTACAAATGACATATCATTCGAAAGCGCTGAATCTTAGCTATATTTAAGCACAATTCTATTTTAACAAATTTTAAGTCACGGCGAAAATTCCCTTTTAGTGAATTAAGTTAATTTTCGGAAAAAAAATCTTTTTATTTTTATTTAATTTTCAATTTTTTTAAATGTCAATTTCCAGGTCAAGATCTCATTTGAAAGCGCAGACAATAGCGGTTTGAATGAGTATTCAAATTGGTGAAAAAAGTTTGGAATAATGTGTCAACTGGTCGTTTTAAAGTCGACACCCATTTTTGTGACTAAATCTTAAAAAGGTGTTTTGGTTTCGGACTCGAGACGCGCAAAATCTGTTTTGCAGAGTTGTTCAGCATGCAATTCTGCACCAGAAATACCTTTGTTTCAGGGCGTCTTGCGAGTGTTAAAAGTAAGCGAGATCGAAACACCTTAAAGTCAGCCGTCTTTAGAGTGTTAATGTAGCCGTAGTAGTGCAGAAAAAATATCGCATATCGCAGCGATATATTGCACCTCGGCTTTTAGAAATATCGCATATCGCTATCGCATCTAGGCGAGGCTAAAAATATCGCAGCATATATCGCCTAAAGCGAAATCCAAAGCGAAAGCCATTTCTAATACTAACCCATAACTAGTTTAGATAGGGCCGAAAAAGCGAAAATATCCGCAAAAAAAAAAACTTTTTTCGCAAGACCGATCGGTGTAGAAATGATCAGCATGAAATTCTGAGCAAGACGCTTAGTTTAGTACAAACACCCGTGCTAGTGTTAAGATAAATAAAATGACAATTTTAGTACTATCAAACCCGATCTCAAAGATATCATTTTTAAATTTTCGGATCGATTCGGTTCCCTTGTCAGTAATAATCGAGGCAAGTAAAAATGACATTGAACAAGGATATCCTAAAAAGTGATGAAGACAGTAGTCCCCTATATCAGCAAACTGGTGCCAAAATAATAAGGGTTGTATTGGGAGGGGAACGGAATAAAAGGGGGCCACTAATTACACAGGGCCCACTAACAAGAAGATGTTAACATAGTTTTGAATACTGGGGCCTACCGCATAAATAAACTCTGGTATGCATGCTTTTTCATGCATCCAGAGTCACTTTCGAGTGATATGTGTCTAAGCTATGTGGGTGCGCGCATCTCAATTCCAGCGCAACTCCGCAGTGGGCTTAAAAATGAGAGTTTCTGCAAAAAAGTTGCCCTTCAAAAAAATCCACAGCAATAGAAAGATTCTCCATGAAATTCTGCACCCGAAGCTGCTGGTCTTACAGTCGTCAAGACTTCCCGTTTTAAAAATGGTTGCAAATGGACTCCACCACGACCCTTATAACCTCTGCTGATATGTTTTACCAATTGGATACGCAGCGCGATGCAAAACAGGTGGCTATTTACCATAGAAAAAAAACAATCCATATAATCTTTTCCAAAAATAGCCCACCCAAAATTTGTAATTCAGATTTCTTTGAAGTTTTTAATAACAATTGCACCAATCCCTTTTAAAACATACATTTATAGCAGCGTTGCGAACTTAAAATTTAGAAAAAGTACATTTGGTCATTTTTCGTCAAAAATGCTATTTTATCCAGTGCTTTTATTGATTTTTAGGCGCCGGAAAAAGATTTTGAAGAAAAACCTTAAAAGCAAAAAAGATTTCGGGCCCCATGAAAGTACAAATCTTTCAGAAAGTACATTTCAATCCCTTTTTACAACCATACGGATATTTCTTGTTTTTTGTATGAATAACCTCTTTTTACAGCAAAAAAATTACGTTTTGAACTTTATAGAAAATGAGTAAGGTTTTCCAGTCTGATTATCATCGGCTAATTCAATCAGACAATCTTCAACCATAATTAGTAGGGCGGGAGCATCTAGACTGTTTTCTGAATTGAACATAAACAGAAGATTTGCCTTCAGAATTGAAAATAGCTTCCGCCATTTCTTATCTTCCTGTAAATTACATAAAACAGTCAAACCTCGATTTAAAGACCCCCACCTCAAGTTTGTTCCCCCCAGGGTCCGACACTTTTTAAGCTAATTTTAAAAGCGCGTTGTTAGTTCTGTTTCCACAGTGTTGTCGAAAATATTGCAAGGATTCCGATTTTGCCGCTCGTTTTTCAAAACCTACAGTTTTTGCTTTTAAAAAGCAGAACGTCGATTTAAAGGGGCATACCAGCGCGTTACACGGTCAATTTCAAATTTTTAAAGGCGGTGACCAGCCATATTCAAACGAGAATTATTTTTAAACGCATTTTTTTCATTCTGTAAAGAGCAGTAAGTTATTAAAAGCGCGGCGTCAGTCTAATAACATGGGTAGCTCAGTGCTAATGTGCTGATGTCGTCCAAACGAGGTCGAGTTCTATTCCGACACGGTGTATAGCTTTTGTATAAAATGACAAATTAACATTTAAAAATAATTCTCGTTTGAATATACCTGGTCCCCGCCTTTTGAATTTGAAATTGCCCGTGTAACGCGTATGCCCCCCTTTGGTATGCCCTTTAACGACCCACTTTTAAAAATTAAAGGTCGTTAAAGGGCAAATATACCCGCGCTAATAAGAGGTGGTGCGCGGGAATTCAAAATTTTTTCCTAATCACTGAACTTGTGTACGGATTTTTCAACTTGGTTTCTAACAAAACCATAACTAAAATTAAATCCTAGGCCTTGTTTTGTTAGAAACCAAGTTAAAAAATATGTACAAAAGTTTAATGATTAGGAAAAAAAAATTGAATTCCCGGGCAGTTTGGTAAGAGATTTTTTAATACGTGGTTATTTTGGTAAGTAATCTTTTGGTAACAGCACGAAAAATTTCGTACCAAAACGACCAAGTACCAAATGGGCGCGTATATTTTCGGTGTACAGCCACTTTAAATCGAGGTTTTGCCTTTTTAAAAGCGAAAACTTTGAGATTTTGAAAAACGATCAGCAAAATCGGAATCTTTGCGATATCTGCGACTAGACCGTGGAAACAGAACTGACAACGCGCTTTTAAAATCAGCTTAAAAAAGTGTTGGCGCATAGGGGGGAAAGAACTTGAGGTGGCGTTGTTAAATCGAGGTTTGACTATAATCATTATAGTATAATGACATATGAAAGGCTGTACAAAGTTTCGTAACAATACAATTTCGCAACAGCGTTTTTTTCGTAACAGAAAACTTTCGTAACAAACATTTTCGTATCAGAGAAAATTCGTAACAAACATTTTTGTAACAGCAAATTTTTGTAACAAATTTTCTCCTAAGAGCATATAATCAGTGTTATCCATTTGGCTCGCGCGAGCCAAACACAGAACCTAAAATCGCATGTCCCAGCGAGCCATATGGCTCGCCTTTATTTATATAAGCGAGCCAATTGGCTCGCTTATTTGTTTTTTAAGCGAGCCGAACGCGAGCCGAAACCATTCGAGCCATTTGTATCGCGAACCATTTGGCTCGCAAACAAAAACAAATGGTTCGGCTCGCCCTTTGTGTCAGTTTTGAACGTCGATTTATCGTTAAAGACCAGGAAAAAGACAGATAAAGTATTACTAGCTTAATGTTTGCAAAAAAATCAGTCAAAACATTGAAAAAATGAAAAAAATAAACAAGATTTGGGCTTCATATCAACTAACAATATTTTCCGCGAGCCGAACCATACGCTTATTATAGATGCGAGCCAAATGGCTCGCGAGCATAGTTGCACGACAGCGAAATTTTCGAATCCCGTCTCCGCTTCCGCCTGACTCTTAAAATTTTTCCCGCCTCCGCCGGCGGACACGTATCCGCCGGCTAAATCGCTCCGCCGCCACCTCCGCCGAGATAATTTTTGTAATATTGTTTGAAATAAAGCAAAATTTCAAAAATCAATTTTCAGTGCATTCATTTAATATAATCGTGTCAAACTTTGATAAGATGAGCAAAATCCATCACACACTAGAGAAGAAACTAATTTGAAGAGGCATGCTCACCTGTTTAAAATTGTCTCGCCAATTTGAATTTTTTCCTAATCATTGAACTTCTGTACAGATTTTTCAGCTTGGTTTCTAACAAAACAAAGCCCAGAATTTTATTATAGGTATAGTTTTATTAGAAGCCAAGTTTAAAAATACGTACAGAAGCTCAATGAGTGAGTTTTTTTTAACTTACGGGAACAAATTTTAACAGGTGAGCGCCTTTAATGAATATCATAGAAGATGATCCCACTTTTTTGCCTTTTACTACCCTTGACTTTTGGTAGACCTTCTTGACCATTGGACCATTGAAAATTTGATTTGTTTTAAGTTTATTAATCAATTAATTTTTATTAATTAACTGGTGGAAAGAAAGTTCGTAATGGGTTTCTGAGCCAATTTTTTTCAATGAAAATATTTTTTTTTAAAGTTCCAAATATACAGGGTTGAAGCATTTTAGCTCCTCTTTCAAATGGCATATTTAACTTAGCTTGATTATTCTGGATAACTCACCATTTGGGTCCAAACACTTGTCTGGTCATTTTGAGAAGGTTACCCGCGTTTTCATCACTTTAACTGGTCAAATGTTTTATTGAATTTTGAGCGTCACGACAAAATTTTATCACCATGTTGTAGCGCAGCTCAAGAGCTACAAAACCCATATTACAGAATGATTTTTGAAAATCTGAGTATTGAGATATGGCCTTTTGGAAAAAATCATTTTCTTGAAAAAATGACCAAAATCAGAAAAATTGGCAAAAACTTGCGTTTTCGTCATTTTTTCAAGAAAATGATTTTTTCCAAAAGGCCATATCTCAATACTCAGATTTTCAAAAATCATTCTGTAATATGGGTTTTGTAGCTCTTGAGCTGCGCTACAACATGGTGATAAAATTTTGTCGTGACGCTCAAAATTCAATAAAACATTTGACCAGTTAAAGTGATGAAAACGCGGGTAACCTTCTCAAAATGACCAGACAAGTGTTTGGACCCAAATGGTGAGTTATCCAGAATAATCAAGCTAAGTTGAATATGCCATTTGAAAGAGGAGCTAAAATGCTTCAACCCTGTATATTTGGAACTTTAAAAAAAAATATTTTCATTGAAAAAAATTGGCTCAGAAACCCATTACGAACTTTCTTTCCACCAGTTAGTATTTGTTGAAAAAATACTAATCGAAAAACAACAAAATTGAATTAAAAATTGCTCCGCCGGCATTTTTCGCTCCGACGCCGCCTCCGCCGCCTTCTCAAAACCGCCTCGCCGCCGCCTTCGCCTGCGCTCAAAATTTTTCGCCGCCGCCGCCTGGCCGCAGCGCCGGAAGTTTCTGAATTTTCCGCCTCCGCCTGGCGGCCCCGTCGGCGAAGGCGGGCCGCCGGCGGGCCGCCAGGCGGGGGTGCAACTATGCTCGCGAGCTAAGAAGCTCTTGCCACTTTGTTCTTTAACTTAGCGAGCCATATGGCTCGCGGACATAGCTATTTGACGAGCGAGCAGCTCACGTCCTCTCAAAAGGGACGCGAGCTGCTCGCTCGCAAACGAGCCAAACGCACAACACTGCATACAATCGCATATAAAAAATATATTTGGTATTTTTCACATTTTTTGCCTTGCGGGACCAAGCCAGAAAAAAATTTGAAATTTTTTCTGGGGAAAAGTGCTTTCACAATCTAAAAAACGTGTTTTCTGCACGTTAAAGATCAAAAAAGCACGATTGAGATGATTTTTAGGCAACCGGACAACGAAAGAGGCGACAAAAGCCCCAAAAAGGGCTTTTGTCTGGGTAACACCACCTGCTTACTCGTTCCTATGTGTCCCAATCAGGCTACCGCTCAATAGGTATTCTCAGTTGATTATTCCTTAGATTTTCCGCAGCTTTCAAACTTAAATTTTGGATAATATGCAAATTATAAGTAAATTTGGAAATAGGACAGAAGTGTCGGGACAGAAATGTCCGGGACAGAACTGTCCGGGACAGAAGTGTCCGGTTCCCATCGATTTAGATGGATAAGTCGATTTAATTCATTGAGTTAATTCATCCAGTGAAACTGACTTAATTTAAGTCGGAAAAGACACAGTTCATCCGAGTGCTTATAAATGCAGCAGAAGCTAAGAATGTTCATATTGACTGAACACCCAGGTAATACAAACAGATGAGAAGGATTTAGTAATTTAGAAATATGTTCACTCATTGTTTCATTTTAGAAATAAATTTAATCGATCAAGCCAGACAGGCGGATGTTAATGCAAAAAAATGAGAAAAGGATTTTTGTCGCCCGAAAAAATAACTAAAAAGGGCTTTTGTCGCCCGACAAAAAAACAAAAAAGGGGCTTTTGTCGTCCGACAAAAGAACTAAAAAGAGCTTTTGTCGCGCGACAAAAAAAACCGAAAAAGGGCTTTCGTCGCCCGACAAAAGTTTTTAAAAGGATTTTTGTCCGGTTGCCGATTTTTGGGCGTTTTTGGGCGACACACGCATTATGTACTTCGGCCGAAAAAAAACGTGAAATTTTGATACCTGAATGATCCCCCGTATTTTATACGTTAGGAGACCATCTAAAATACCCAAAAGTATTGAAAAAGACTAAGGTTGTTGACTACCGGTTAATGCATAGTTTCGGGTAACCAAGTCCTGCTCAAAAATTTTGATAGAATATCAACAAGCTTTTCCTACCATTGAATTCGCAAGGAATTTTGAGTTAAAAATTGAAAGATCATCGAAGACAAAAAAATCGGAATTCACACAAAAAATTAAAAAAAAACATCTAAAAAGACCATAAAGCGTCGGTTCGATTCCACCCTCTAATTTTTTGGTACTTCTTCCGTTCCCTCGCCCCCATACTTGGATTTTCCAAAAAGTGACTTTTTTCCGCACAGCAAGAAACGAGAAGCATTTCTAAACACTTTCTAACTGAAAAAAAAACAAAATTTTGTCGAACAAAATTGCCACCCATCGCTTGGGTAGACGGATTTTTTAAGGTATTTTGGGGTCATTTTTGGTGATTTATCACATTTTTATTGCTGGAGCTGGGCAGAAAGACTCTAATTGTGCATTTTCGATCAGGAGCTTTGCTCGGATTATGTCTAAATGTGTGTGTGCGAATCTCAACCCCAAGCAACCAAGCCTCCTGCGCCCCCTTTCGGCTCCCTTCGGGGCGCAGGGGGCTTGGTTGGTTAGAGATGCGCACACACACATACCTGATACACAAATCACTCGAGGATGACTCTGGATGCATGAAACAAGCATGCATACCAGAGTTTAATTGTGCGGTAAGCCCCAGAAAGCAAAAACCTGTTCAAAATCTATCAATTTTGCCGAGATTTTGCTTGAAAGAGGCTAAAATGCGGTCAAAAATACCCTAAAAAAACCATCTACCCCCATGAGGTGGGCGACAATTTTTTTGATGAAATTTTAACTTTTTTCTAATCAGAAAGTGTTCAGAAATGCTTCTAGTATCGTGTTGTGCTGAAAAAATGAGTTCGGGAGGTGATTTTGGGTCACTTTTCAAAAAATCCGAGTATGGGGTGAACTAAAGAAGTGCCAATTTTTTTCTTGACTAGTTTCAGCCAAAACATCACGCAAGCTATAAGAAACATGAAAAGAGGATCTAAAAGCAAAAAAACATTACACTTATTCTACTAAAAAGCACGTTACGAAAAAGTTTGTTGCTAAAATTTGCTGTTATGAAAAAAAATTTTACGAAACTGTGTACAGCCGTATCAAACATTCATTGTAATGTGCGACTCAAACACAGATAAATTCTTTGTCTATTTAGTAGGGTTGGACAAATTTGCAAATATTTGGAATCGTGCAAATATTTGCGCAAATATTTAAATATTTGCAAATATTTCGCAAATATTTGCATGATTTTAAATACCGTGAGATTTATGCAAAATACCACACCTACGCTCATTACTTATCAAATTCAAGTTTTATTCTTAACATCCAACTAACAAACTAATCATCCTTGAACAAAATATCATCATGTGACAACCCACAGTCCTCATTGGCGTTTTCTTATTGATTTTCCACTCCAAATTCTTCTTCTTCCACCGATGCATCCCTCCGGCTTGATTTATTGAAGAGATCCGCATGCTCCAGCATCAGATTGTGCGTGATGAACGTCAGCTTCGAGGCCATCTCTACTTCGAGTCTGAAAACATAAAAAGCACAAGACAGAACTTACAGGTGGCTTTGATCTTCTTCTTTCCTTCGATGACCTCTTCAGTTGAAACGAAAAATTGCCACGACCAGTGCTTTGCTTTTCCAGGCATTTTGCTACTAAACCAAAGAAAAATACAACTGTTTCTCTGACAGAATAAGATGAAGCAAGGAATTTGTACCAAAAATGGTCAAGATTTATCCTAATTACCACCGTTTGACATGAACATCCGTCCATTTTCTCTCAAAATGAAATTTTCAAATATTTGCATATTTTTGTTAATCGCAAAGATTTCAACAAATATTTGCAAATATTTGCGCAAATATTTACACAAATATTTGCATTGGTCAACCCTACTATTTAGAGACCCACCTGTAATATGTACAAAAATCCGGAAAGTTTGCGATCATACGACTTGTCACTGATCAATCCGTAAACAGCATTGCTATTGCCTAACATGGGTTGACCTCAAGTCTTTGATCAAACCAATTTGTTAGTAAAATGGTAAAAATATGCGAATTTTACGTATTTTTACTGATTCATTAAAAAAATTTGGCATTGCATCTTTAAAAATAAATGTCCGAATTCGAAATATATTTTGTGGTTTTACATTTTTAGACATCAGACTTAGATTTAGACAACGCACACATTTCCAGAATCTCTATATAGTGTTTGGGTCGGGTGGGTGGGTGGTTGGTTCACACTTTTTATGAATTATGGAAAATTGGGTCATAGAAGGCTCAAAAACTCCTTTTGCATATGTTTTTAGATTCGCCTTGATGTCAGCTTTCGCTAAAAAAAAGAGCGGCGAGAAATTCTTATTTTTAAGAGGGGCGTTGACAAAATTATGCAGGCCATTGTCGAGCTTTCCAAAAAAAGTTATGTTTTTTTCGGTATTTTTTCATTTTAAAGATCAAAAATAGAGTCATAGAGGGCTCAAAAACTTCTGTTGCATATGTTTTTAAACTCGCCTTGATGTTAACTTTCGTTTAAAGAAAAAAGCGGCAATAAATTCGCATTTTTAAGAGGGGCGTTGACAAAAGTATGCAGGCCAAAATTGAGTTTTCCAATAAAATTTATGTTTTTTCGGTGTTTTTCGATTTCGAAGGTCGAAAATAGGGTCATAGAGGGCTCAAAATTTTTTGTTGCAGATTTCATTAGATCCGCCTTGATGTCAAATTTCGTTAAAAAAAACGGTGAAAATTTTGCATTTTTAAGAGGGCGTTGACAAAGTATGCAGGCAAAAATCTCATAGTTTTCAAAAATTTCATCCTCAAACTATAGTTTTGAATGAATTCGAAACTCTATTTGTAGGCGACGATAGGCAAGGATAGGCGAGGGTAGGCGAGGGTAGGCGAGGATAGGCAAGGAAGGCGAGAATAGGCCTGGATAGGCAAGGGGAGGCGAGGATAGGCCTGGATAGGCGAGGGTGAGCGAGAATAGGCGAGGGTAGGCGAGGGTAGGCGAGAATAGGCGAAGTAGGCAAAGATAGGCAAGGATAGGCGAGGATAGGCACGATAGGCGAGGGTAGGGCGAGGTAGAGTAGGTAGGTTAACAGGTAGGGTGGATTATCTACCGTAACCATTAACGCACTCGAAATATTAATCTACCCGAACCACTAATGTGAATGAACCACTAATGTTCCCGAACGGCATAGGCGCCGATAGGCGCCTGCAGACCCTAGCATTGAAATGTTGGCTTAAGTTCAACTTACACATAATGTCCTAGTTTGTCATCCACAGTCTAGAAAAACGTAGATTACAGTTTAAAAAATTCTGGCTCTCTTCTCTGTTGATGCTATCATCCTTCGCTGTGGCCTTAGGTATCTTCTCTCTTTTGCTCCTTTTTTTCAGCCCTCGGTTTAGCTCTTGGAAATATTTTGTTAAACAACCATAGCCATCGCCAAAACTAGGGTTGAGTGATGGAAAGTTTCCACGGAAAATTTCGGGAAACTTTCCGGAAACTTTCCGGAAAGAATTAAGATTCTTTCCAGAGCCTTGAAATTTGGAAAGATTCTTTTGGGATTCTTTCAATATCCTTGTTATTGCTGTCCTCAAATTTTAGCATTTTTCATTTGCCTGTATTTAGCTCACTTTATTCTTTTATTTTAGTTGCTTTTGTTGAACGAGGGTCAACTGCCAACCATTCCAACTGTCGACCAATTATCAAATTCTGACTAAAATTCAACTTTTCTTTCGGGTTCAACCAAGGCAAACGCTTCAAGAATCTTCCTTTTTGCACAACATTTTCCTTTTTGCACAAAATTGGCTTTTTCGGTCTCTTTCCACCCTAATACAGCCCTAAATCTCTAAAAATCGTCAAAAAGGGCGAGTCTATTTTTGCCACGGCCCGAGTTAAAAACATGGTAAAGCAGCTAAAAAAAGTGGCCCCTGTATTATTCCCTTCCCCTCCCAATACAGCCCATGATCCCTTTTCAATTGCTTTTCTGGACCTTTTATGGCGAAATTATTGCTTAAAAATGTGTTTTGACCACTCCTAAAAATCTTGATTTTGGGGGGGGGGGGGGTTATAACCGAGTAGCTTTTTTTTGTGGGGGATGTATTACCGAGTAGCGTCGAAATTGTTTCTAATATGTTTAAAAAAAGGAGCAATCTCTTGTACTTCGAATAAAATTTTGAACTGCATCGTACCTAAATAGAACACCTTTCAAAAACCTGTAATGCTTCGAGATAAATAAAATCTGCTGATCAGTCTAATAAGCAAAACGATCGATTTGCCAATAAGCAAAGCGATTGGTTTAAGAGCAGGGTTCGTGATTGTCCTTTTTAAAAAATTTGTCCTTTTTCGGGACTTAAAATCTTTTTATTTTTGAAGTTTTTAGTCAAAATCTTTTTTTTCGCTCCAAAGTAGCAATAAGCACTGGATAAAATGAAATAAAATCTTTTTTCACCCAAATGTTCTTTTTTTCGAAATTTTTCATTACGAACCCTGTTTAAGAGACATAATCTGTAATTTTTAAGGTTTTTTGTAAGCACAAATAAACCCAAACACACATATAAGTAAAATCAAAACAGGCTATTTCGATCCATTTTTAGAAAAGGAGTAATTTTGGTGGTTGAAAAAAATGACTTCACTGTTGGAGGCCATAACTCAAATTTTTCAGGATAAATCGGTGTTGACATCTGAGAAAATATTGCTCAGCGTTAAATTCAGAGTCGAATGGCATATAAAATTTACGGTAGAAAAAAAGTCGAAAAAATCACGGTGCCACGAAAACCTTCAAAATTACAGATTATGTCTCTCGAAAAGAGGTTATAAAAATATTAGGTTGTTTACAAAGTTGGTAGCCCCCCTAAAACTCACTGTTCCACCAACTACATAGCGAATCTAATATTCATGACTAATAATATTTTTTCATGTTTACTATGTTTGCCATCATCACATTTGAGATTTGAGAAGAACAATTTGACGCTACTGTCATATACACTGTCATATATCCCCTCAAAAAAGCTAAAACGTACGGTCAAAACTGGTTCGATTCCGGGCGGGAATATTATCGCCGGGATATTGTGCCGCGGGAGATTGTGCCACGTACAGTCTGCACAAGGTACCCGCTCAAAAAAGCAAAGACAAGAACACCACATTTCCAATCACGCATTTCCCACAATTCACATGAAAAACTAGTTCACTCAGAAAAAGCAAAATACCAAGACATTTTATTTAAACGATAACAACGGTCTACAATAATATCAACAAATAGAGTTCGAAGAGACCATTTTTTAAGCTGATGTCACAATGAGGAGGCTGCTTGTGGATGTTAAATTATATTTGTCACACGAAAATGGCCATAACTTTTTTTTTAATTTTTAAAAAAGTTTCTGTTAGTGCATTTTGTAGCTAAAATTCAGGGCTACCAGATGAGCTATTGATAAAAAAGATGTTGTTGAAAAAAGTTGAGTTAAAAAAGAAAGACTCTGCCCAGCATGCGCACTCAAATTCGGGTTAGGATTAGGGTTGCACACAGTTAACTCGGTTTTTGAAAAATTTTGACCTTATTTCATGTTTTTATACACTTTTTTGTCTAAAATTTCAAGCATGTCAGCCTGCGATCGAAAGCTTGGAATGTTAGCTACACGATAGTGTTAAAATTTCTTGGTTTATATAAGAAAAATGTATCTATTTCAACGAAAACATTTTCGGGTAATTTCGGGTAAAATTACCCGAAATTACGCGAAAATGTTTTTATTGAAATAGATACATCTAAGAAATTTTTAAACCATCGTGTAGCTGACATTCCAAGCTTTCGATCGCAGGCTGACATGCTTAAAATTTTAGACAAAAGTGTATAAAAACATGAAATAAGGTCAAAAATTTTCAAAAAACCGAGTTAACTGTGTGCCGACCCTAGTTAGGATTCTTGGGCGGAGTCTTAAAATTTTATCTGAGTTTTTGAAGCAATGTTTACTCAGTCAATAGCTTATTTTGTAGGGCGTAATCGTTTCGCCAATGAAATTTCACCAAAAAGGTCATTTCGCCAACTGCATCTTTTCGCCAACTGCATCTTTTCGCCAATGCATCTTTTCGCCAATAAAACCATTTCGCCAATGGCATCTTTTCGCCAATGCATTTTTTCGCCAATGGCATCTTTTCGCCAATAGACGCTTTTCGCGTATAATCTTGATTTCTTTGGCAAATAAGCGGTGAGAAGTGTAAATATGATTTAGTTTTGTAAATGGGGTACACGACTGCCCAGATATTGGGTGCACACTGTGATTGGGTACAGCGATTGGGTACAGTTTTTAACGAAACTATTTACATGAACTTGTTTGGGACACACGCTTAAGCCTGTCCTTACGGGCCCTGGACTTTGCCTAAGTTGAAAAATGAAAATGTATGCTATTAAAAAATACAGTTTCTATGAACAAACTTCAGTCTTTTATGGTTGAAAATTCGACCCTAGTATCGAATACCACCCATAATTTTTTTTTCTTAAAACAGATATGGTCAAAAAAACATGCTTTTGAATTCCATGTCTTGTTTTTTAGAAACTAAGCTGAAAAATCAGTACAGCGGTTCAAATATTCGGAAACGTTTTGGAACTGCGGGGACAAATTTTGAACAAGTGACCCTTTAGAGACCTATTTAAAAGACTATTAAAAGGTACTGGAATATTTGTACCAGAGCCCGGAAAGTATCTCAAAACATTTTTAGTCCCGGCTAACATACGCTGACCTACATCGAGCCTAAGCCGAAAACAAGAACAGTCACAGCTAATTTTATAACTAAAAATTTATGGGGGAGGGGGTTTTTCTTTATTAGCGCTAAAAAAAGGACTTTAAAAAAATTACAGCCCGTCCTATCGAGTGGTCTATCTTGCGCCTAAGGCGAAGCCTAAGTAAAAAAATTTCAAAAAAAATGCCTTGGGACTAAATAAATTCAAAACTAATTTTCAGACTGCACCCAATTGCTATACCCAACCGCTGTACTCAACCGCAAGTCTACCCAATCGCTGTACATAATCACAATGTGTACCCAATCGCTGTTTTACCGGTACACATCCAATAGCGAATAGATGATCTCTCAGGTTCGATACCCAGTGGGTAGATACCAGTGTTTTACTGAGCTCACTCTGAGTGATAATCTCACTGAGAATTTTCAGTGAGAATCTAACTCACTCTCACTCACTGACTGTGAGGACAAAAAAGTTATTCTCACTCTCACTCAAAGCCTGTGAGGACAAATTTTTTTCTCGCTCACTCTCACACACAGGCCAAAAAAACGTCCTCACCCCCCGGATGCCATTTTACCGCTTTTAAGCGGCATTTGCCACTTTTTTACCTCCTCTGCCGCTTAAAGGGTTATGTGTATATATCTCTCCACATATATCTCCCAACATATATCTCCCCACGTATATCTCCCCATCATATATCTCCCCAGATATACAGTCCACCACTGAACCTGGCATCGTTAAACAACCTAATTACGGCTCTAGGTAAATTCACCCTTTACAAACTGCCTCTCTACATATTCGCCCCTCGGTGAATCCCTTTCCAAATTTTTGAGGTTACAGGTTCAAATCCTGGTGGTAGTAGGCATTATTTTTTCTTGAATAACGGTCATAAAATATTCATTATAAGACCAGTAATCCTTAAGGTGGGTAAGACACCACCTGGTACCTGCCCTTAATGGAGATTCACCTTTAGAATCCAAAATTTTGAATTTTAGCTAAAAGTTATTAAAAATTAAATTAAAATTAACACACCCTATTCAGAATTGTGTCCTGAACACGGGTCGGTAATGGTTTGACTTGCAGAAACCACAGTTCTGGAGTAGTTGGTAGCCAGTAAGGCATCCAATTCTGAGGTGGTTTAGGTAGATGGTGATGTCTGGGGATAAATGGATGTGCGTGGCGAATTCAGCGAAACTCAGAAGTACGCCATAAAATTGCATTTTACTAGGAATTATCGAGTAGAACTGAGGTAAGATTATAGAAAAAAATTAAAATCATAGGAGTTGCTCGTAAGACAAAAAGATCAATTTGAAAAATTTGCGCAGAATCCGCGCCTTCTGGATGATACTACACGAACACTACATGAGCACCACTGCCTAGCTAATTCCACCTGAATAGGTGCCTCTAACCTTGCTTGAGTACCATTAGGGCACCACTGCCTAAATCATACAACCTGAGCATCACTAACTGGGTACCACTACCTAAGGACCTCCACTTAGGTACCACAACCTGGCCACTACCACCGCAGATACCGGCAAGAAGAAAAGCAAAACTTGGAATATTGATTCATGGTACCTTGTGCATCCCTTAGATTGTAAAGCTATTTGTTAGCATTGTGTTCATCTTTTTCAGAAATTCTACAACGACGCTCTAAACTACTTCATGGAATGGTTCTCCTTCCTGCTTGTCGATTGTTCAAAATTCAGCTGGCTACTTTTGAATGCTACGCTTCCGCTTGAGGAAATATCTCCTGCATATAAGCATTTTGTTTCAAATAATGCAGAAGAATTGACCACACTCCTGGAGAAATAATCGAAGTTGAAGCAAATCTGGAGGAGCTCAACAAAGAAAAAAAAATCACTGAACTGGACATCGGCAAGAAGTGGGCAGTGATTTTACGTAACAAGAACATCGTCTACCTGAAAAAACTGGTCTCTGCGCTCCTTAGCATCTTTCCGTCAAATGCATACTGTGAGAGTCTCTTCTCGATGATGAATGCACTATGGACAGACGAAAAGAATCGCTTCATCGCCTCTACTATAAATGCCTTCCTTTGCGTCAAGTGTAATTTTGAGTTGAACAGTGTTGATGCGTATGATTATTTTGTACCAGAAACTGTTCTTATAAAAAGCCAAAGCTGTAGAAAAGTATGAAGCAAAAGTATTATTTGCTTAATAAATGTTATTTCTGATGTATTTGTTGGCATTTAAGAAGGTTTGAGAAGGTTAAAGGTTGTATTAAAAATTCCGCTTTTGCCGCTTTTTTACAAACGAAATGCCGCTTTTTCCGCTTTTTTTACCTCAACATACCGCTTTTTACTTATTTTGGGTTGGCATCCCTGCCTCACCCTCAAAAAGATCCGATTTTGGCTTACACGGGAAAGGCACGACCCGGTGTGGCCTATTAAAAAACGTTATATACCAAAATATAGCCCTAATTGAGCTAGTTAAGGAACCGTTCGCAGAATCTGCTATGGATCAATCTACGCTGAGAAATAATCTTTTTAAAATTACAAAAAAATTGTGTTGACATATAAGTCAAGAACAACCCTTTTCAAACATGTGAGTTGGTGGCCGAGTGGATGAGTGGTGCGGCGCCGAACCTATTTCTTTTTTTTCGGGAAAGGTTCGACTCCAGTCGCGTGCACGTCTTTTTTATTTTCGGTTTTTTTAAAGCTTCACTTTCCTACACAAAATGACACGGGGAGAACAATAAAAATATTTTTAACGTCGTCGGATTTGTAATACACATTGTGAACGGTATATATTTCATTTACGAACAACGAACAATTAATGACAATGATTATACCGTATATATATAATATATATAATATATACCGTTCACAATGTGTATTACAAATCCGACGACGTTAAAAATATTTTTATTGTTCTCCCCGTGTCATTTTGTGTAGGAAAGTGAAGCTTTAAAAAAACCGAAAATAAAAAAGACGTGCACGCGACTGGAGTCGAACCTTTCCCGAAAAAAAAGAAATAGGTTCGGCGCCGCACCACTCATCCACTCGGCCACCAACTCACATGTTTGAAAAGGGTTGTTCTTGACTTATATGTCAACACAATTTTTTTGTAATTTTAAAAAGATTATTTCTCAGCGTAGATTGATCCATAGCAGATTCTGCGAACGGTTCCTTAACTAGCTCAATTAGGGCTATATTTTGGTATATAACGTTTTTTAATAGGCCACACCCGGGTCGTGCCTTTCCCGTGTTAGCGTATTTCCTCTAATAAGCGCCCATGCTCTAATAATCGCCCACCTCTAACTTTGAGAACCTCTGTCTCAGCCCAGAGCAAATATTTTGCTACAGTCGAACCTCGATAAGCCGACACCCCAAGGGACCGAACTCAGGGTGTCGGCTTATCGAGGATGTCGGCTTATCGGGGTGTCGGCTTATCGAGGTTCGACTGTAATCTGCTTTTTGCATTTTCTTAAATCCCACGAGCTCTACTGATTCCGCGTTTTAGATTTTGATTGAGCACTGAAAATTTTCGAGATCGACCCCAAAATTTTCAGATTTTTGGACGTTTGAAAAATAAGCGCACATGGGCTCTTATTAGAGGAAATACGATAATTCTCACTGAGATTCTCACTTTCAGTGAGAATCTCACTGTTAGTGAGAATCCCACTGTTATTGAGATTCTCACTGAGAATAAAAACTGTTTTGCTATTCAAAGCTTTTATCTAGCCTAACATAGGCTAAATTGCCAAAAATTGATGGTTTCTGAGAGCTTTTCTTTGACTATCTTGGCTGATTTTTTTTACTTTTTTCGGCAATTCACACGTTCCATATACCAAAATGTAGCCAGGATTCTAGGCTTTGATTTGAGCTATCAAACAGAGAAAAAGTTATATTTAGTCAGAGCTAAAATTTAAGAAACATTGTACGATGTCCAAATCCATGCCATTCTACCCCGGGCTTTCCTAGAACTTTTCAGCATTATTTTGAAACTGGCGTTTTTTGCAATTTTAACCTTATACTCAAAATGTAGCTCTGCTTCCTGGCGTCATTTTCAGTATTTCATTGTAAATCATCATGTAAATGAAAATTGCGAAAAACGTCAGTTCCCAAATAATACCGAAATCCTACCCCTCTAAAATAATCTTTTCTTCCTTGGTAAAAACTTCGCGGACTACCCACTTTTCTAAAGTGATTGTTGCGTGAAAAATTTCTATCTGATTCCCCGTGAAATTCTTACTCTAGAAAGTTACTAAACGCGCCGACAAATTAATAAAATTAGTGAAGTTTGAGTCAATATAAAACTAAGTACGCATTATTTTGAATGGTTTCCATTCATTTGGATAGTCATTTGCGCGAAATTCCAAAATGGCTCAAATTGTTTTACCCCGCCAAATTAATTTTTCACCCTAGCAAATTTAAATTTTGAGCAAAATACTCATCTACCCCACCAAATTCAAATTTTTAGTCAAATATTGCCGTAAATTTTGCGGGAATTCAAATTTTATAGTTAAAAATAACTTGGATTGCCCAGAATCCCACCCCGGAATGGCCAGAAGTCCCTGAAGTTGCTTTTTTGGGGTTTACTAAAGGGGGAGTATACTTTTTCCGAAAATTCGATTGGGCGGATCAGAATTCCAGTCCGATGGGCTAAATCGCTCAAAATCCCACCCTGAACCATTCTCAACCATCTTAAACCACCCTAAACCATCCGAACCAGTATCTAAATTCCTTAAATCAGTGCCTAGGATAGTTTCATAGTTGGATCGCCGCCGCCGCCGCCACCGCCGGCGCCGCCGCCGGCGGTGGCGGCGCCGGCGGTGGCGGCAAAATATGAGGTGCCGCCGGCGGCGGCGGCTGCGCCGGCGGCTGAAAATGAGGTCGGCGGTGGCGGTGCGGCGGAGTAATTAGGCTGCGGCGGCGGCGGTGGCGGCGATGTGGCGGCGGCGGTGGCGGCACCACCAATTACAAAGTACCAAAAAAATGCTTGTTTTGAATGGTCATCTTACGAAAACATGATAAAATGACATAATTTAGAATTTTACTGTTCTCTTGCAAAAATTTTAGGCTGGAGTTTAGAATGTGACCTTTTTCTAAAAATGGTCAAAATCAGTTTTTTTAGTTGTGTAACATTGTAAAAAATGCTCAGCATTCATTTTTATTGTTGGGAAAGCCAATTTTTCAAAAAAAAAAATTTTTGTCGAAAATTGTCAAAAAACGTTATATGCTCCTTAAATAAAATCTTTTTTCACCCAAATGTTCTTTTTTTCGAAATTTTTCATTACGAACCCTGTTTAAGAGACATAATCTGTAATTTTTAAGGTTTTTTGTAAGCACAAATAAACCCAAACACACATATAAGTAAAATCAAACAGGCTATTTCGATCCATTTTTAGAAAAGGAGTAATTTTTGGTGGTTGAAAAAAATGACTTCACTGTTGGAGGCCATAACTCAAATTTTTCAGGATAAATCGGTGTTGACATCTGAGAAAATATTGCTCAGCGTTAAATTCAGAGTCGAATGGCATATAAAATTTACGGTAGAAAAAAAGTCGAAAAAATCACGGTGCCACGAAAACCTTCAAAATTACAGATTATGTCTCTCGAAAAGAGGTTATAAAAATATTAGGTTGTTTACAAAGTTGGTAGCCCCCCTAAAACTCACTGTTCCACCAACTACATAGCGAATCTAATATTCATGACTAATAATATTTTTTCATGTTTACTATGTTTGCCATCATCACATTTGAGATTTGAGAAGAACAATTTGACGCTACTGTCATATACACTGTCATATATCCCCTCAAAAAAGCTAAAACGTACGGTCAAAACTGGTTCGATTCCGGGCGGGAATATTATCGCCGGGGATATTGTGGCCGCGGGGAGATTGTGCCACGTACAGTCTGCACAAGGTACCCGCTCAAAAAAGCAAAGACAAGAACACCACATTTCCAATCACGCATTTCCCACAATTCACATGAAAAACTAGTTCACTCAGAAAAGCAAAATACCAAGACATTTTATTTAAACGATAACAACGGGTCTACAATAATATCAACAAATAGAGTTCGAAGAGACCATTTTTTAAGCTGATGTCACAATGAGGAGGCTGCTTGTGGATGTTAAATTATATTTGTCACACGAAAATGGCCATAACTTTTTTTTTAATTTTTAAAAAAGTTTCTGTTAGTGCCATTTTGTAGCTAAAATTCAGGGCTACCAGATGAGCTATTGATAAAAAAGATGTTGTTGAAAAAAGTTGAGTTAAAAAAGAAAGACTCTGCCCAGCATGCGCACTCAAATTCGGGTTAGGATTAGGGTTGGCACACAGTTAACTCGGTTTTTTGAAAAATTTTGACCTTATTTCATGTTTTTATACACTTTCTTGTCTAAAATTTCAAGCATGTCAGCCTGCGATCGAAAGCTTGGAATGTTAGCTACACGATAGTGTTAAAATTTCTTGGTTTATATAAGAAAAATGTATCTATTTCAACGAAAACATTTTCGGGTAATTTCGGGTAAAATTACCCGAAATTACGCGAAAATGTTTTTATTGAAATAGATACATCTAAGAAATTTTTAAACCATCGTGTAGCTGACATTCCAAGCTTTCGATCGCAGGCTGACATGCTTAAAATTTTAGACAAAAAGTGTATAAAAACATGAAATAAGGTCAAAAATTTTCAAAAAACCGAGTTAACTGTGTGCCGACCCTAGTTAGGATTCTTGGGCGGAGTCTTAAAATTTTATCTGAGTTTTTGAAGCAATGTTTACTCAGTCAATAGCTTATTTTGTAGGGCGTAATCGTTTCGCCAATGAAATTTTCACCAAAAAGGTCATTTCGCCAACTGCATCTTTTCGCCAACTGCATCTTTTCGCCAATGCATCTTTTCGCCAATAAAACCATTTCGCCAATGGCATCTTTTCGCCAATGCATTTTTTCGCCAATGGCATCTTTTCGCCAATAGACGCTTTTCGCGTATAATCTTGATTTCTTTGGCAAATAAGCGGTGAGAAGTGTAAATATGATTTAGTTTTGTAAATGGGGTACACGACTGCCCAGATATTGGGTGCACACTGTGATTGGTACAGCGATTGGGTACAGTTTTTAACGAAACTATTTACATGAACTTGTTTGGGACACACGCTTAAGCCTGTCCTTACGGGCCCTGGACTTTGCCTAAGTTGAAAAATGAAAATGTATGCTATTAAAAAATACAGTTTCTATGAACAAACTTCAGTCTTTTATGGTTGAAAATTCGACCCTAGTATCGAATACCACCCATAATTTTTTTTTCTTAAAACAGATATGGTCAAAAAAACATGCTTTTGAATTCCATGTCTTGTTTTTTAGAAACTAAGCTGAAAAATCAGTACAGCGGTTCAAATATTCGGAAACGTTTTTGGAACTGCGGGACAAATTTTGAACAAGTGACCCTTTAGAGACCTATTTAAAAGACTATTAAAAGGTACTGGAATATTTGTACCAGAGCCCGGAAAGTATCTCAAAACATTTTTAGTCCCGGCTAACATACGCTGACCTACATCGAGCCTAAGCCGAAAACAAGAACAGTCACAGCTAATTTTATAACTAAAAATTTATGGGGAGGGGTGTTTTCTTTATTAGCGCTAAAAAAAGGACTTTAAAAAAATTACAGCCCGTCCTATCGAGTGGTCTATCTTGCGCCTAAGGCGAAGCCTAAGTAAAAAAATTCAAAAAAAAATGCCTTGGGACTAAATAAATTCAAAACTAATTTTCAGACTGCACCCAATTGCTATACCCAACCGCTGTACTCAACCGCAAGTCTACCCAATCGCTGTACATAATCACAATGTGTACCCAATCGCTGTTTTACCGGGGTACACATCCAATAGCGAATAGATGATCTCTCAGGTTCGATACCCAGTGGGTAGATACCAGTGTTTTACTGAGCTCACTCTGAGTGATAATCTCACTGAGAATTTTCAGTGAGAATCTAACTCACTCTCACTCACTGACTGTGAGGACAAAAAAGTTATTCTCACTCTCACTCAAAGCCTGTGAGGACAAATTTTTTTCTCGCTCACTCTCACACACAGGCCAAAAAACGTCCTCACCCCCCGGATGCCATTTTACCGCTTTTAAGCGGCATTTGCCACTTTTTTACCTCCTCTGCCGCTTAAAGGGTTATGTGTATATATCTCTCCACATATATCTCCCCAACATATATCTCCACGTATATCTCCCCATCATATATCTCCCCAGATATACAGTCCACCACTGAACCTGGCATCGTTAAACAACCTAATTACGGCTCTAGGTAAATTCACCCTTTACAAACTGCCTCTCTACATATTCGCCCCTCGGTGAATCCCTTTCCAAATTTTTGAGGTTACAGGTTCAAATCCTGGTGGTAGTAGGCATTATTTTTTCTTGAATAACGGTCATAAAATATTCATTATAAGACCAGTAATCCTTAAGGTGGGTAAGACACCACCTGGTACCTGCCCTTAATGGAGATTCACCTTTAGAATCCAAAATTTTGAATTTTAGCTAAAAGTTATTAAAAATTAAATTAAAATTAACACACCCTATTCAGAATTGTGTCCTGAACACGGGTCGGTAATGGTTTGACTTGCAGAAACCACAGTTCTGGAGTAGTTGGTAGCCAGTAAGGCATCCAATTCTGAGGTGGTTTAGGTAGATGGTGATGTCTGGGGATAAATGGATGTGCGTGGCGAATTCAGCGAAACTCAGAAGTACGCCATAAAATTGCATTTTACTAGGAATTATCGAGTAGAACTGAGGTAAGATTATAGAAAAAAATTAAAATCATAGGAGTTGCTCGTAAGACAAAAAGATCAATTTGAAAATTTGCGCAGAATCCGCGCCTTCTGGATGATACTACACGAACACTACATGAGCACCACTGCCTAGCTAATTCCACCTGAATAGGTGCCTCTAACCTTGCTTGAGTACCATTAGGGCACCACTGCCTAAATCATACAACCTGAGCATCACTAACTGGGTACCACTACCTAAGGACCTCCACTTAGGTACCACAACCTGGCCACTACCACCGCAGATACCGGCAAGAAGAAAAGCAAAACTTGGAATATTGATTCATGGTACCTTGTGCATCCCTTAGATTGTAAAGCTATTTGTTAGCATTGTGTTCATCTTTTTCAGAAATTCTACAACGACGCTCTAAACTACTTCATGGAATGGTTCTCCTTCCTGCTTGTCGATTGTTCAAAATTCAGCTGGCTACTTTTGAATGCTACGCTTCCGCTTGAGGAAATATCTCCTGCATATAAGCATTTTGTTTCAAATAATGCAGAAGAATTGACCACACTCCTGGAGGAAATAATCGAAGTTGAAGCAAATCTGGAGGAGCTCAACAAAGAAAAAAAATCACTGAACTGGACATCGGCAAGAAGTGGGCAGTGATTTTACGTAACAAGAACATCGTCTACCTGAAAAAACTGGTCTCTGCGCTCCTTAGCATCTTTCCGTCAAATGCATACTGTGAGAGTCTCTTCTCGATGATGAATGCACTATGGACAGACGAAAAGAATCGCTTCATCGCCTCTACTATAAATGCCTTCCTTTGCGTCAAGTGTAATTTTGAGTTGAACAGTGTTGATGCGTATGATTATTTTTGTACCAGAAACTGTTCTTATAAAAAGCCAAAGCTGTAGAAAAGTATGAAGCAAAAGTATTATTTGCTTAATAAATGTTATTTCTGATGTATTTGTTGGCATTTAAGAAGGTTTGAGAAGGTTAAAGGTTGTATTAAAAATTCCGCTTTTTGCCGCTTTTTTACAAACGAAATGCCGCTTTTTCCGCTTTTTTTACCTCAACATACCGCTTTTTACTTATTTTGGGTTGGCATCCCTGCCTCACCCTCAAAAAGATCCGATTTTGGCTTACACGGGAAAGGCACGACCGGGTGTGGCCTATTAAAAAACGTTATATACCAAAATATAGCCCTAATTGAGCTAGTTAAGGAACCGTTCGCAGAATCTGCTATGGATCAATCTACGCTGAGAAATAATCTTTTTAAAATTACAAAAAAATTGTGTTGACATATAAGTCAAGAACAACCCTTTTCAAACATGTGAGTTGGTGGCCGAGTGGATGAGTGGTGCGGCGCCGAACCTATTTCTTTTTTTTCGGGAAAGGTTCGACTCCAGTCGCGTGCACGTCTTTTTTATTTTCGGTTTTTTTAAAGCTTCACTTTCCTACACAAAATGACACGGGGAGAACAATAAAAATATTTTTAACGTCGTCGGATTTGTAATACACATTGTGAACGGTATATATTTCATTTACGAACAACGAACAATTAATGACAATGATTATACCGTATATATATAATATATATAATATATACCGTTCACAATGTGTATTACAAATCCGACGACGTTAAAAATATTTTTATTGTTCTCCCCGTGTCATTTTGTGTAGGAAAGTGAAGCTTTAAAAAAACCGAAAATAAAAAAGACGTGCACGCGACTGGAGTCGAACCTTTCCCGAAAAAAAGAAATAGGTTCGGCGCCGCACCACTCATCCACTCGGCCACCAACTCACATGTTTGAAAAGGGTTGTTCTTGACTTATATGTCAACACAATTTTTTTGTAATTTTAAAAAGATTATTTCTCAGCGTAGATTGATCCATAGCAGATTCTGCGAACGGTTCCTTAACTAGCTCAATTAGGGCTATATTTTGGTATATAACGTTTTTTAATAGGCCACACCCGGGTCGTGCCTTTCCCGTGTTAGCGTATTTCCTCTAATAAGCGCCCATGCTCTAATAATCGCCCACCTCTAACTTTGAGAACCTCTGTCTCAGCCCAGAGCAAATATTTTGCTACAGTCGAACCTCGATAAGCCGACACCCCAAGGGACCGAACTCAGGGTGTCGGCTTATCGAGGATGTCGGCTTATCGGGGTGTCGGCTTATCGAGGTTCGACTGTAATCTGCTTTTTGCATTTTCTTAAATCCCACGAGCTCTACTGATTCCGCGTTTTAGATTTTGATTGAGCACTGAAAATTTTCGAGATCGACCCCAAAATTTTCAGATTTTTGGACGTTTGAAAAATAAGCGCACATGGGCTCTTATTAGAGGAAATACGATAATTCTCACTGAGATTCTCACTTTCAGTGAGAATCTCACTGTTAGTGAGAATCCCACTGTTATTGAGATTCTCACTGAGAATAAAAACTGTTTTGCTATTCAAAGCTTTTATCTAGCCTAACATAGGCTAAATTGCCAAAAATTGATGGTTTCTGAGAGCTTTTCTTTGACTATCTTGGCTGATTTTTTTTACTTTTTTCGGCAATTCACACGTTCCATATACCAAAATGTAGCCAGGATTCTAGGCTTTGATTTGAGCTATCAAACAGAGAAAAAGTTATATTTAGTCAGAGCTAAAATTTAAGAAACATTGTACGATGTCCAAATCCATGCCATTCTACCCCGGGCTTTCCTAGAACTTTTCAGCATTATTTTGAAACTGGCGTTTTTTGCAATTTTAACCTTATACTCAAAATGTAGCTCTGCTTCCTGGCGTCATTTTCAGTATTTCATTGTAAATCATCATGTAAATGAAAATTGCGAAAAACGTCAGTTCCCAAATAATACCGAAATCCTACCCCTCTAAAATAATCTTTTCTTCCTTGGTAAAAACTTCGCGGACTACCCACTTTTCTAAAGTGATTGTTGCGTGAAAAATTTCTATCTGATTCCCCGTGAAATTCTTACTCTAGAAAGTTACTAAACGCGCCGACAAATTAATAAAATTAGTGAAGTTTGAGTCAATATAAAACTAAGTACGCATTATTTTGAATGGTTTCCATTCATTTGGATAGTCATTTGCGCGAAATTCCAAAATGGCTCAAATTGTTTTACCCCGCCAAATTAATTTTTCACCCTAGCAAATTTAAATTTTGAGCAAAATACTCATCTACCCCACCAAATTCAAATTTTTAGTCAAATATTGCCGTAAATTTTGCGGGAATTCAAATTTTATAGTTAAAAATAACTTGGATTGCCCAGAATCCCACCCCGGAATGGCCAGAAGTCCCTGAAGTTGCTTTTTTGGGGGTTTACTAAAGGGGGAGTATACTTTTTCCGAAAATTCGATTGGGCGGATCAGAATTCCAGTCCGATGGGCTAAATCGCTCAAAATCCCACCCTGAACCATTCTCAACCATCTTAAACCACCCTAAACCATCCGAACCAGTATCTAAATTCCTTAAATCAGTGCCTAGGATAGTTTCATAGTTGGATCGCCGCCGCCGCCGCCACCGCCGGCGCCGCCGCCGCCGGCGGTGGCGGCGCCGGCGGTGGCGGCAAAATATGAGGTGCCGCCGGCGGCGGCGGCTGCGCCGGCGGCTGAAAATGAGGTCGGCGGTGGCGGTGCGGCGGAGTAATTAGGCTGCGGCGGCGGCGGTGGCGGCGATGTGGCGGCGGCGGTGGCGGCACCACCAATTACAAAGTACCAAAAAAATGCTTGTTTTGAATGGTCATCTTACGAAAACATGATAAAATGACATAATTTAGAATTTTACTGTTCTCTTGCAAAAATTTTAGGCTGGAGTTTAGAATGTGACCTTTTTCTAAAAATGGTCAAAATCAGTTTTTTTAGTTGTGTAACATTGTAAAAAATGCTCAGCATTCATTTTTATTGTTGGGAAGCCAATTTTTCAAAAAAAAAAATTTTTGTCGAAAATTGTCAAAAAACGTTATATGCTCCTTAAATACCTGTTTTTCTTGTATAAAAATGTCACAAAAAAAAATTTATTTTAACATTCCTTAAGAAAAGGAATAGATAGCCATCAGACATTTTGACTTTTTCACATTTTTTACCTGCCTGCCTTCGGCAGGCACCCTAATTCAATAGGAAGCCCCTTTGGGGGTACATTGTTCGGGCCAAGGGCTGACCCTTTATACACACCTGCCTGCCTTCGGCAGGCACCCTAATTCAATAGGAAGCCCCTTTGGGGGTACATTGTTCGGGCCAAGGGCTGACCCTTTATACACACCTGCCTGCCTTCGGCAGGCACCCTAATTCAATAGGAAGCCCCTTTGGGGGTACATTGTTCGGCCAAGGGCTGACCCTTTATACACACCTGCCTGCCTAAGACCAAGTACCAAATTGGCGCGTATATTTCGGTGTACAGCCATAAGACAGAAAACTTTTTTACTAAGTTATCTAAAAAAACTACGTTTTCTCAGGTTTGCCATTATTTACCTTAGGTACATGACAATATTACGCCGACATTATTTCGCCAACAATTATTTCGCCGTCAATTATTTCGCGCGACATTATTTCGCGGAGCATTATTTCGCCGCGACAAAAATTTTAAGCACAAAATAAAATCTAAACATGTTGCTGTTGAGCCTGAGTCTAAGCCTAAGCCAAATTGTAGTTGTCTGGCAGTGGTTGTTGAGGCTCTATTCATAGCAGCATGGTGGGCAAAGGCTCATACTGATTTGGTTTGCGAAAAGGCTGAAATATGCCACGAAAAAGATTATTTCTGCCACGAAAAACGACATACCACGAAAAAGCGGATATAAGCATAGTTGGATCGCCGCCGCCGCCACCGCCGGCGCCGCCGCCGGCGGCGCCGCCAGGCGGCGGCGGCAAAATATGAGGTGCCGCCGGCGGCTGAAAATGAGGGTGGCGGTGGCGGTGCGGCGGAGTAATTAGGCTGCGGCGGCGGTGGCGGCGATGTGGCGGCGGTGGCGGCGGCGGTGGCGGCACCACCAATTACAAAGTACCAAAAAAATGCTTGTTTTGAATGGTCATCTTACGAAAACATGATAAAATGACATAATTTAGAATTTTACTGTTCTCTTGCAAAAATTTTATTCTATGACAAACATAAATTAAACAGAAAAATTTTTTTGACAGTGAAGCGTTAGCTGGCGGCGGCGGTGGCGGCGATGGCAGCGCCGGCGGCGGCGGCGAAATAAAAAGTGCCGCCGGCGGCGGTGGTGGCAAAGCAGCGGCGGCGGCGGCGGTGGTTTTTCAGAGGCGTCCAACTATGGATAGTTTAATAGGGTTGAGAATGGTTCAGGGTGGAATTTTGAGTGATTTAGCCCATCGGACCCGTCTATCATCTATTCGCTATTAGATGTGTACCCCATTTAAAGAATTAAATCACAATTACACTTCTCACCGCTTATTTTCCAAAGAAATCAAGAGTATACGCGAAAAGAGTCTATCGGCGAAAAGATGCATTGGCGAAGTAATCTCATTGGCGAAAAGTTGCCATAGGTGAAATGATTCCATTGGCGAAAAGATGCATTGGCGAAAAGATGCAGTTGCCGAAATGATCTTATTGGCGAAAGTTTCATTGGAGAAACGATTACGCCCCTATTTGGTAGCTCTAAACCTCAACTATATGATGTGAGAAGATACATAAGCAACTGGAAAATAAAAAAGACCACACCAACTAAATAATTTTGGGAAAACAGTAAAGAAAGCGAGGATTCTGTTTCGCAGATTCTTAGTGAGTACTACTCACTGAGTAGTCTGTTTTAGAATCCGCAAACAGACTTCTAATTGTGAATATGCCTTTAGGCAAGCTGGCTAGCCAGCTTGCCTAAAGGCCCTCAAGGACCCCAGGGACCAAATCCTCTGTCGTGCAAGAAAGCAAAGATGGACAAGAAAGCTCAACAGTTGCCAGGTCGGGTTGCGGGAGCGTTTGGCGAGAAGAAGGATGATTTTCAGACTGCTCAAAAAGAGGAGAACGCTAGCTCTACTAAGAGGAAGCGGACAAGGAAGAGGTGTCAAAAGTCCATGAATCTCAAGAGAGTGCTCCGGTAGAATTGGCGTCGTAGAGTATCTATTCTGTGAAATTCCATTTATAAATATTTGTTCCGGTATCCAATAAAGTTGTTTCGTGTCTAATGTGTGTGCACTGGGCTAGAACTCGTATCATCTCACACAAAAAAGTTGAAGTTTCAAATCGGGCTCATTCTTTCTCATTTTTTTAAAAATCATGAACCTTTTGTTAGGTTTAGACATTGTTATCAATAAAGAATTTTAGCTGTAATTTAGGATATTTAATATTTTCGATTCTCCTTTTAATTTTTATTGAAAACTGTTATTCCTGCAAAAAGTGTGAAAAAGTGCAAACAGTGTACAGTCCACTCTCGATATAAGCACACCCCCTCAAGTTCGTTCCCGCCTAGGGTCCGACAACTTTTTTAACCCGATTTTCGAAGTCTTTTGCCAAATCTGATTTGTCAGTCTGATCAGAAAAATCGTACAGATTCTGATTCCACCAATCAGTTCTCGAGATAGCCACAAGTTTGCCGAAAAGACCCGCGGCTCTCGATATAAGCACACCTTTTTTTAAAAATTAGGTGTGCTTATATCGAGAGCCGCGGGTCTTTTCGGCAAACTTGTGGCTATCTCGAGAACTGATTGGTGGAATCAGAATCTGTACGATTTTTCTGATCAGACTGACGAATCAGGTTTGGCAAAAGACTTCGAAAATCGGGTTAAAAAAAGTGTCGGACCCTAGGCGGGAACGAACTTGAGGGAGTGTGCTTATATCGAGAGTGGACTGTATATGACAGCAGCGTCAAATTGTTTTTCTCAAATCTCAAATCTGATGATGGCCCATCATAATAAACATAGTCATAAATATCAGACTAGCTATGTAGTTGGTGAAACAGTGAGTTTTTGGGGGCTACCGACTTCGTTAAAGGACCATGATTTCGCGCGCAGTGGCATGTGCGAAATTTGAATTGGCGGTGGACACTCCTCTTTCGTCCCAAACTGTACTCTTTGAAGTCGTTCGAAATGACTCCGAAGAGTACAGAGAAGGGTCCCCGCCAATTCAAATTTTGCACATGCCACTTCGCGCGAAAACCATAGTCCTTTAACAACCAAATATAAGTAGGATGTAAAAAGCCAAATATCAGCTGTTTTATGTCCAAAATCAACAATCACGGTACACATATCTACTTTGGTCAAAAAGTTCTCAAACATCGTAATCTTCGCTTTCATCATCGGAATCTAGTACTTCCACTTTCTTTTTGCTCTCCACATCTAGTGATTCTATGCCAGCTTCTATTTCCAAGCAGTTTAAATCCAATTCTAAGCACTCTTTCGTAATTTTATTCATGGTTAATTGCAACTGCTCTCTGAGATGGACCAAAACTGATTTATCAGCTGACTGGATCCACAAGCAAAGGTCATCCACGAATAGCTGATTGAACAGATAATAGCAGTCTCCGGAACTTGAATTGAATATCCGACGAATTTCCAGTAGACATTTAAGCAATGCGACTCGACCTAAAAAAACAAATTTTAGTCAGGCGTACAGGTGAAAAACGACTTAACCTTTTCCAAAACCATTTTCAAATCATCCAGAACCTTCAAAGACAACTGCCAGTTCCTGTAGATTGGGAACACCATAGATCGTCGCAAGAAACCGGTGATTGCAGTACCAACATCACGCCACTGAACAAGGAAGGAAAGAGACGGGGAAAGCTTTCTGATGGTCCAGCCAGATTCCACACAATGCTCTCCATCAGTTGTTCTTAAGTCGTAGAGATAGGCACCAACCAAGTCTAGAAGCGAATAGGAGATTTTCTGCTGCATTGCTTTTAATCCAAAGCCATCCAGTTGACGAATTTGTAGATTCTTTAACTGCTCTCTATCCAAGTCATTTAGGGACAAGTGGTTGTTTGTATCAATTCGGAAGTTTATCGAGGCCAGCAATTGGTCATCTGGTTCAAAGAGATCCGCCCTGCAATAATTTACCATAAACTTGAACCGCCTTTTTTCAATTCTTAAATTACAAATAATGTTCCTCTTTAAAGTGCTGTTTGTCATACTCTCGGCAAAGCTCCTCCCTTTCACAAATTAGCACCAAATCAGGTTGCCTCAGATCAATAAGCTCACCAACTTCTTCTTGGAATTTAAGGAGAACGCCATGTCTTTTCCATCCATAACCATAGCCATAGATAGAGGCAGCTTCAGCGGCAACTCTCTCTGGATTTTCTTCTGCTAGCACTTGTTCAGCAAAGAGCTCATCTAAAAAAATATAATTCCTCTGCATTTAGTCGCCCAAGGATAATAAGCATGTCCCCAAAATCAACAGATGAAAAATGTTTTTCGCGGAAATAAAAACCTTGGTTGCTGAATATGAATATTTATGAGAATATTCTGGAATATTTCCGGAGCAGGGCCGGTAATATCTTAGGAGTTTCATCTAATACTAGAAAAAAATTGGCCGAAACCGAGAAAATAGATTACGGGCGGGAATTTTCCCCGAAAAGATTATGGCCGGCTATTTTTTGAAGTTTTAAATTTACAAGAGCTTCTTAGGAAACAGAGAGAAAACGGAGCAATATGAGTATAACCACCCCACTCAATATGAGTATGAAAAAAGTTATTTATTAAAGTAATAAATGTACAAAATCAGGGTTTCCAATAATGACAGTGACAGTGACACTGACAGTGACAATGACAGTGACATCACTGACATGTCACTGTAAGTGTCACTGTCATTGTGATAGTGACAGTGACACTTGTCACAATGACAGTGACACTTACAGTGACATGTCAGTGATGTCACTGTCATTGTCACTGTCAGTGTCACTGTCACTGTCATTATTGGAAACCCTGTACAAAATGTCTTTTCTTATTGTTTGTAGCCATGGTTTAGTTGTACGTTTATAAAATAATTTTTTTTATACTCATATTGAGTGGCCGAGTAATAGATTTGAGTGGCCGAGTAATAGATTTGAGTGGCCGAGTAATAGCAACCGTGCATTTTCATACACATTTATTTATGTCTGATATTTTATTTACTTTATAGACGTACAATAATAGGCGTACAAAGTAAACCATGGCTACAAACAATAAGAAAAGACATTTTGTACATTTATTACTTTAATAAATAACTTTTTTTCATGCTCAACTTAAGTGGGGTCACCCCACTGGGGTGGTTATACTTATATTGAGTGGAGTGGTTGTCCTCATATTTAGCCGAGAAAACTAACCAGTGCTGCGACCTAAAGCATCTCCTTCTTCAATAGCATTCTCTCCGAGTGATGGCTCTTCTTGCGAAACAATCTCTTCAACCATACGACCTGCATCTAGTTTTTTCTGTGGTTGAAGAAGCTCACTTAGCATATCCAGGTTAAGAAAAACTTCACCCTTGATCCTTTTTGGCACTTTTACGACAAAATTATCTAGAAAAAATATCAGACATAGTTCTACCGTCGAAAAAAACCAACTTGTGTCCCAGTCGAAAAAGGTTGAACCCACCACTTCATCCTGGTCACTAGCAATTACTTCATTCGGTAGAAAAAGACGGAGGAAGTAAGGTTTACATGTAAACAAAAATGTTTGGCCTTCATAAGCTATTTCAGCATCCTTCACATTAGCGTAAGGAGTACGAATAGAAACAGTGAGGAATTCATCGTCTTGCTTCAGCTAAATGTTTTTTCGGTTGCCTGAATAACCCAATAAAGACAATAAATTACTTTGAAAATTGGAGTAATCATTGTGGCAGCTGAAAAATAAATAAGACAGTCTTAAAGGGAGGGGGGAACTTTATATACGCATCGCCCGTTGTCGAAAGTTCAAGTCCCTCTGGGGTGTTTTAATTTATTTTTTCAGTAAGTTTTTTGACTTCTAGGGACAAAAATCATCGAGCAATCGATTGCAACCATTTACAGCACTGCTTTGCTGTCATCAACTTCCTCAATTTTGCGATTTTTGGCAAATGACCACCAAAATTAGAGGAAACCATCCAAAATGATGCGTACTTAGACTAATATAGCCGAGCCTCCACCAATTTCATTTACTTGTCCACGCGTTTAGTGACTTTCTGAAGTCAGCATTCGTGCGGAACAAGATAGAAATTTGTACACACCAAAATCACTTCAAAAAAATCATGTAGCGAGCGAAGGTTTGACCCGGGAAGAAATGAGTACTATTGAGGGGTAGGATTTCAGTATTATTTAGGAACTGAGATTTTTGCGATTTCAATTAACATGATTTTATACAACCGTATGCTGAAAATGACGGCAAGAAGCAAGGCTACATTTTGAGTATAAGGTTGCAAATGAGTATGTAAATTAAAGTTGGGAAAAAACGTCAGTTCCAGGATACTGCCGAAAAGTACTGGGATAGTCATATTGAGGATTTCATCGAATCTGACATGGTTCAATGTTTTTTTTTTAATTTTAGCTCTAACTTAATACAAACTTTTCATCTGTATGATAGCTCAAATGAAAGCCCAGAACCTTGGCTACATTTTGACACTAAACTTGTAAATTTGAGAAAAACAGGGTTGGCACCCAGTGGTAGTCGAACCTGTGACCTAGGGCGATGCGTATATAAATTCCCCACCCCCTTAAATAAATTTTATAAGGAAAATAGACAAGAATACAATAAATAATCTGAAAATCGTAATTTCATTGTCAAACTGATATGAAAATGTGGGAGCTTCTTGGGCTTTGTTTTTCTATAGCCAATTCTTAAAGGGCCTGACCTCTTCCTACTCGGTGGTCCCCCGCCAATTCAAAAATTTTCCCTCGATCATTGGACTTCTGTACGGATTTTTCCGCCACGTTTCTAACAAAACTAGGCCTGAAATCAAATTTTAGGCTTAGTTTTGTAAGAAACCTAGCGGAAAAATCCGTACAGAAGTCCAATGATCAAGGGAAAATTTTTGAATTGGCGGGGACCACCGAGTAGGAAGAGGTCAGGCCCTTTAAGGGGTTTAGATTCAGATTTCATACATTTATCATTAAAAGTCGCCTAGGAGCGACAGTCACAAGTCAGATTCATCAGGAATTATCTTGATTGGACCCTAGTAGTACAGGGTGATCCAACTTTTTTACCCATATTTGTTTTGCCCGTAACTTTTTTTATATTCATTGAAATTTTTTGTACGACAACTCATTTGAAAGCCCTGTTTCTACCATTTCGTTTAAAAAAAAGATTGGCTCAGTTTGATTACTCTGAGCCGAGTTACGGACATTTTTATTTAATTACTGGAAAGCGACAAATTTATTCAACAAATTCAACAAAAAATCAACGACAATGTTTCTTATCTTGTCTCGACGCTCCTTCCATTCCTTTCAACGCAAATTTCCAGACGACGGCGAAAATCATTCATTGCTCTCTCGATCATGGCTAGCGGCAACTGTCCCATTTCTTCGACGATCTTTTCACGCAGTGCAATCAAAGAGGCCAGAGGCTGATCCGTGTAGACCAAACTTTTTATGTAACCCCAACAGAAAAAGTCCATCCAGGTTAAGTCAGGCGGATCAGCCTCTGGCCTCTTTGATTGCACTGCGTGAAAAGATCGTCGAAGAAATGGGACAGTTGCCGCTAGCCATGATCGAGAGAGCAGATTTTTTGTTGAATTTGTTGAATAAATTTGTCGGTTTCCAGTAATTAAATAAAAATGTCCGTAACTCGGCTCAGAGTAATCAAACTGAGCCAATCTTTTTTTTAAACGAAATGGTAGAAACAGGGCTTTCAAATGAGTTGTCGTTCAAAAAATTTCAATGAATATAAAAAAAGTTACGGGCAAAACAAATATGGGTAAAAAAGTTGGATCACCCTGTAAATAGCCCCTCCCCCAACGATTTTCACCTTTTTACTAGGGTTGGACAAGACCGGTTTTTGCATATTTTCAGTAAACCGGGTCCTGCTCAAATTTTTTGAAATAATCCAGATAAGCTTTTAGTACCATAAGATGCGCAAGGAATTTTCAGTACCCCATTTTGGACATCCACGAAGACGAAAAAAATTCGAAATACACCTAAAAGTTGAAAAAAACGACCAAAAACCGGGTCGGTTAACCGGGTCGATTAACCGACCCGGTTTTTCGGTCTTTTTTTGGCAGTTTTTTTCAATTTTTAGGTGTATTTCGATTTTCTTTTGTCTTTATTGATGTTCAAAATGGGGTACTGAAAATTCCTTGCGCATCTAATGGTACTAAAAGCTTATCTAGATTCTTTTAAAAAATTTGAGAAGGACCCGGTTAACCGAAACTATGCAAAAACCGGTCTTGTCCAACCCTACTTTTTACTTAAGTAAAAAGTACCCAAATTTATGTCCCAGACCCAGAAAAAAATGCGTAACACAGTTATTAGTCACAACTTCCGTACGCTGACCTACCCCAAGCCTAAGGGCTAATCATAAACTTGTTGTTTCAAAGGGTAGTTACAGCAATTTTTAAAAGGTCGGATTCTGGGGGTTATTCGCTACTAGCGCCCTTCATTGTTAAATAACCATGTTTTGCACTACAACACAAATACCTTATTTCTTCTAATTAAACGGCCGGTCGGTTATTTTTCAACACCCCAAAAGTCTGAAAAATTTTAGGGTCGATCTTGAGATTTTCGGGTGCTCAACCAAAATTTAGAAAGCAAAATCGGTAGAGCCCGTAGGAGTTAAGAAAACGCAGAAAACAGCTTCCCAATATAATTTGTCTGGTCTGAGATATATGTCCTCGAAGTGGAGGGGGGCGGTTCATTAGAGAGGGCCCTTTAATTAGAGGAAATACGGTAAGAAAAATGTCTCATTAAAACTTTAACGATTTGTGTTATGATTGGAAAAAGCCGGTTAGCTTATATCAGCCACTTTGGGTTGGATCAGAAACAATTTTTTAATTAAATAAATCTGGAAATCGTCAAAATACAAAAATTGGCTGTACCGAAAAAGGTAAAGAAATATTTGCTAAAAGGGGCTGTATTGGTTTTCGGCAATAGCAGTTTCGAAAAGCGCCAAATTCGAAAATTTCCGTTTTCGACATTTCCCGTTTTCGGCATTTGCCGCTTCGGGTGAAATAAGTTGGGCTTTTGCCGTTTTGGGACAAATTTTTTTAGGTATTTTATGTTTTCGAGTAATTTTTATTGGAATTTTTCTATTATCGAAAAAAAATTGTATTTTTCCATTGTCGAAAATACTAGTTCGGAAAGTCGCTAATATCGGGGACTTCTATCTTCAGTCTCTTTTTTAGGATATCCTTGTTAGATGTTACGCTGAAAATCAAAACAAAGCATTTTTTCTGATTCCAAATCATGTGGTGAATCCGGTTTGATAAAACCAGAATTTCGATTTTACTTAACTAAACCCTGAAACCTGGTTTGGGTGCCTTATGGTCAGGTGGATATCCACCTGGCCTGAAAAATAAAAATTTGGTCAAAATCAAAAACAAACTACTTATTCTAGCGTAAAATGGTGTAGGGAATTGGGTTTGATAAGACCAAATTTGCAATTTTACCCATTTTAACCCCAAATCTGGGGTAGGTACTTTTAGGTAACTGGATAACAACCTGGATGACCTGAAAAATAAAATTAAGTCAAATCGGAAAACCAATTGTGCTTTCATACGCAAAATCGTATTGAAATTTGGTTTGTAAAGACTAAAATTTCGATTTTACCCACCCGGACCCTACAACCTGGGTGAGTACTACCGTAAAATTTTTTTGATCCAAGTGGACGACCACTTAATTCTGTTGTACCCAGGTGGTCGTACCTAGGTTGGGGTACTCAGGTAGTGTTTCGGCATCCGGGTAGTAATGTTTTTGTCTTGTAAAGAACTACTAAAATTTCAAATACTTTTCTATGATCCAACCTAGAGTTGTGAAATGGACATATGTCGGGCATATGTCCGGACATATGCCCGGACATATGTCCGGACATTTTAGAAAATGTCCCGTTAACAAAAAATCGGACATTTTCTTGTTTTTTTGTCTCAGCGATTATTTCATTACTCTTAGTCCGGCAAAATCATTCTTCACTTCTGCTTACTGAAATTCTTCTAATTTCTGCTTATAATTATGTTTCAGGTTGCCATGTCCAAGCCTCAAACAGGATATCATGAAAGATGGTTTGTTTTCGATTTCAAATATTTTTATTTTTTTCAGGTACCCGAGGCGGATATCCACCTGACCAGGTGGTATCCACCACGAGGGTTGGGATTTTGGTGACTTCAATCGCAATTTTAGTTTTAACAAACGCAATTCTGCACACGATTTTGCCTATGATGGCATAGCTCTTTTTTAGATTTAGAATTTTTTAAAATTTTTCAGGTACTCCAGGTACCTGGAACACCTGAATAACAGTATTATTAGATTCAATCTATTGAATGAATTTGAATTTTTGTTGAATGATATCGGAGAATAGTGTTGTTTGTCCTTGGTTGATGTCAATAAAGCTTATTTGTGCTCATTCTTGGTCTTTATCTTATTATAAGACATATTTACTCGGGTTAACAGAAAATGTCCGAAAATGTCCGAATGTCGGACATATGTCCGGACATATGCCCGGACATATGTCCGATTTGAAAATGTCCGGACATTTCCACAACTCTAATCCAACCTCAGTTCTACTAAATAATCCATGCATTAACTAAACGAAGTGGTCGTCCACTTGGATCAGAATTTTTTTTTACGTTTTTCATGTTCCAAACTTGTTTTCTGGATTGATTCGGGCATGCTGAAGATAGTTTGACAGTGGTAAAATGCCGTTTTCTCGAGTATTTTTTTAATTTTGGGATATAATTGATTTCACCAAAATTAACTATTTCCCAAAACTCAAAAATACCCGAGAAAGCGGCATTTTACCACTGTCCAACCATCTTCAGCGTGCCCTAATTAGTCTAGAAAACAGGTTATGGAACATGAAAACTTAAAAAAATTTTGATCCAAGTGGACGACCACTTGGCTCTAGGTAAATTGAACCTATACAAATTGAACCTATACAAATTGAACCTCGGTAAATTGAACCTGAGGTAAATTGAACCTGGGTAAATTGAACCTGAAAATTTGTCTTGAGACTATTTTTATCAGAACTTTTTTAAATTTTTCCGGCGTATAAAAAGTAACCATCTCGGTGATAGGTAAGCACCAGAAAAGGGAGGAATACCACAAGGATATTAGCTCGACCCATAGTATGGGCTCGACCTAATACCTAAAAGCATTTTTCTGGTTGCGCTACCCAGGTCTCTCTCATGTAGATAGTGTTACTTGTGATAGTTTCGTGGTAGTTTAGTGGTTGAAGTATATATAGATCGCCAAGTGCTGGCAACTAAGTGTCGGTCATCATTTGTACATATAGTCCCTTTCCACTTTTTGGCCAATTGTTGAACTTTGTTTTAGTAGTTCAAAATGGAGATGCTTTTAAGCGAGAAGAAAAAAACCGATAAGTCATTTTGAGGAATATCTATACTGGCGAAAAGAGCAAATAGGAAAGCAAACTTACTGGCACTGCATCTTTTACAAGCTTGGAGTGGATAGAAAAGTGAATAGCAAATTCCGAGGTATTTTTAAAACGTTATGTATATTTTTTGGTTTTCATGGCATATTCGAATAGGAAGAGCTTCAACTTTCGATGGCATGGTGAAAGTAACGATGTCTCACAATCATTACGCCGATAAGATCAAGGTGGAACTAAATCGAATGCAAGGGCAGTGCAGAAGCAAGCCAAAGAAATCCTTGGGTCACTGGTCTCTAGTAGTATTCATTTTCAGATGATAATATGCATAATAGATTTGCTCAGGGGGTGAACACTGTTACGGAAAGATTGGTTTATTATTATTCACTCCTCGGATGTGGCACAGAAAACACAAGCCTAGAGGGCTGCCTAATCAAGTAAAATATTTTGGAAGCATTTACTTTGACCAACAATAATTTAGGGAGTTCTTGCAAAAATATGCGATCGAGAATGTCTACGAAGCTTTGGATCCTGCTAACTGGATAGGAATATGCCCAAAAGTATGCTTTTTATTTCTCGATTGGTTGACAATTTAAAGTTTAAAGTGAATCCTCTGCATACATTTGATAGTGGAGTTTTCATTTGCCATTAATAAAAGTGCTTATCTCGTGGCGAGCAATTTCACTTCACTGAAGCACAGATGGACGGAATTCGGAAAGAAATGAGTAAAGAAATCTTGGGTGGAACACTGTTCTAAATTCGAATAATTGTTTGATGATGATTGTCCTTATGTTTGAATGTTAAGAAGTGGTTTGAATGAAATTTATTTTTGAAAAAATTCGCATTCGGCCGATTAGCCGAACCGGTCGGTTAACCGAAAACCAGGTTTAAAAAGACCGGGTTTTTTAAACCAACCGGTTCAAAAAGCCGACCAAATGAAACCCTAGATATAAGGATTAAAATAATTAGAGAGAGAAAGTAGTTTGGAAACATAATATAAAAATTTTTCCAGGTGGTCATCTTGATTCACCACCTGAACTCGGATATAGATTGAGTGGACCAAAACATTTAACAGGACAAAGGCTTACTGGTCTTATGAAAGTTAGTTAAGGACTGTTATTCCAGAAAAAATGATGTTTACCAGCACCAGTATTCGAAACTGTGACTTCAGAAATTTAGTGCGCGGATTTACCACGGGTAAATTCATTGGACGAGAAATTCACCACGGTGAAATATGCTGCCTCCCTTGAAACACTGTGATCTGGCAACCCAACTGGAAAAAAATCTCATTTGAATAAAAAAAATCCTTTCAAGACAAATTTAAAGGTTCAATTTACCTCAGGTTCAATTTACCTCAGGTTCAATTTACCTCAGGTTCGATTTACCTCAGGTTCAATTTACCTAGGTTCAATTTGTATAGGTTCAATTTGTATAGGTTCAATTTACCGCCGCCCGACCACTTGGTTTGGTTGGTTCAGACTAAAAATTTATATTCCCGCAAAAATTTTCAAAATGCGTGAATTTGAAAAGTGTAGATCGATGCGTGTGTGGATCAATCCGGTGTGGATCAATTCGCTTAACGCCGCAAAACCTTGGTCCATTATGGGTTAAGTGCCATATGGGTATCCACCTGGGTATCCCAGGGTATCCACCTGGATGCCCTGAAATTTTTTTAGGTATAATCTAAAGCATACCACAATTTTAAACCTTAAATAGCATCAGGAATCGGGTTTCTTAAGAGCGAAATTGCAACTTCACCTACCTAAATTCCATAACCCAGGATAGATAGCCTAGAATCAGGTGCATATCCACCTGGATGGCCCGAAAATCTTGAAAAAATTTAAAACAAATCTAGCTATCATATAAAAATAGCGTATGAAACACGATTTGATAGGGCTGAAAAAAATTTCATGAACTCCAACACCAACTACCCAGGTGGGTACTCGTGGGTGAATAGATGTCCACCTACGCCAGGGGTAGGTAGATAGGCCGGCACTTATTCGGTTGGGGGGCGGGTTTTCACTGATTTAGAAATAGTGTTTAAACGTCTTCTAAGAAATTTTTATGTGCTAGAAACGATAAAAAAGTTATTTTCTGACACTTTTTACATAAAAATTGAATATTTAAAAAAAAAATTTTGGCCAAAATTCGAATTTTTGCCTTGGTCCCCCAAGGTAGTTCAAACTGAAAGGATACCTGGCTACCCACAAGAAGATGGAATTTAAACATAGTTTTGTTAACTGGGGCCTACCGCATAAAAAGACTCTGGTAGGCATACATTTTTATGCATCCAGAGTCACTTTCGAGTGATTTGCGTCTAAGGTATGTGGGTGTGCGCATCTCTAACCAACCAAGCCCCCTGCGCCCCGAAGGGGGCGCAGGGGCTTGGTTGGTTAGAGAGTTAGGACCAAAATCAATATGGGCAGTGCGAACTCGTATTCGTAAAACTCGTATTTGACAAAACTAGTATTCGCAAAACTAGTATTTGACAAAACTCGTTTTCGGCAAAACTCGTATTTGGCAAAATTCGTATTCGCAAAACTCGCATTCGACAAAACTCGTATTCTACCAAAATTTGCGATATGGCTGGGAGGCTTCTTCGCTACTGGATCCATTTTGTTCGCTCGAAGTGCTGAAGCCCTCACCATCACTGCTCATCTTGACTGAAACACGATGTATATTAGACGAGACACCTAGACTCAGACAAACAAGCTTATTTGGTTAGAATACGAGTTTTGTCAAATACGAGTTTTGCCGAATACGAGTTTTGTCAAACACGAGTTTTGTCGAATACGAGTTTTGTCAAATACGAGTTTTGCGAATACGAGTTCGCCCTGCCCTATCAATATTTCACCCACGCAAACCCCAAAACGTGCGGTAGTTAACTCCTGGTCAGGTGGATGTCCACCTGGATGGCCTACAAAATTAAAATTCCTTTAGAATAAAAAATTAACCATTTTTTCTTACTTAAAATTGTGTGAGGAATTCGGCTTGTTAAGACCAAAAGTGCGATTTCACCTACCCAACTCCAAACCTGGGGTGGCTACCACCTGCACAGGTTGATATCCAGGTAACTCCAGAGTAGGGGTAAATTCACCCAAATGCCCTGAAAAGTCAAACGCCTGTTTTTTATCTTTAAATGGTAAAAAAAGGTATGCGCCCAGGTGGATTCGAACCAGCAAGCTCTACATCACCACTTATAATCGCTCAGAACTCCATCCAGAGGGACGAACCAAACCAAGTGGTCGTCCACTTGGATCGATAATGTTTTTCACGTTTCCGGATTCTAAAACATTTTTTTCACTAATTCGAGCATCCTGAAGATGGTTTGACATTGGTGAGATCAAGTTTTATCGATAAATTTTTGAGTCATCGTTAACCATTGATTTATCAAAATTCAAGTAAAGTAAATTTATCAAAATCAATCGTTAGTAATAACTCAAAAATTTCTCGATAAAATGCGATTTTACCACTGTCAAACCATCTAAAGGATACTCGAATTAGTGCAAAAAAATGTTTTAGAACCCGGAAACGTCAAAAAAAGAATTTTTGATCCAAGTGGACGACCATTTGCTTTGGTCACACTGGATGATGAGGTTCTTAGTGATTCTAAGGGCTGATTTAGAGTTTTTTGGTTCAAACCCTCTGGGTGCAATAGTCCTGATTAGAGGACCTGGATTCATGGTCCTAGTCATTAGATGCTTAACGGAGTTCGGAGAGCATAAAGTGCTTTTAGATGATTGGGGAAACGTCCATGCCCTCCGAAAACGGTGTCTCTGTGACCAAAACAGCCAGTTCCGCGTCGAAATAAGATCTATGGCCAAAAACAAGAACTCTATGACCAAAAAGATATACCACGCAAAAATATCCACGGAAAAGTGCTTTACCAAAAAGTTTTCTTACCACATGTGCCTTTACCAAAAGAAATTTTACCAAATATGCCTTTACCAAAATTTTTTTTACCAAATGTCCTTTTACCAAATTTTTTTTACCAAAAAGTTTTTACCAAAAAGTTTTTTTACCAAATATGCCTTTTATGTTGCCTTTCTCAAAGCGCATTCATCATAATAGCAAATAAGCGCACAGCGCACTCTCGAAAAGGCTGCATCCAACAATAACAAAAAAATTAAAGCAAGCAATCCCTTTATTTGCTCAACAAAAGCAACAACAAATCTTAACACGCAACAAATTAAGACTCAAACAAGGAGAATATATTGGTCAAATTTCTTAAGTCGCACTACATTCCATAGCCACGCTGTTCATCGTCGGGTACTCGAACATCATCAATTTTCAGGATCATTCGCACCACCTAATATCAGCCAAGATTACACAGTTTCCAATTCCAAATAATCATAAAAGCATACCTGAGTTGCCAATGATATCTGCTCCTTCTTACTCATTAATGTCTCGATAACCCCCTGCTTCTTCATGTCATTGGTGCCGAAAAAGACGCAGTCAACACCCAGGTATGAATTCTTATCGCTGATTTGCTTAGCCTTCACCTGAGTCAGAGTGTCGATTGAATTGAGTCCAGAGTTTTCGGCAAGAGCTGTAGGGATTGATTCCAAAGCGTCAGCAAAAGCTCGGAACGAGTACTGTTCAATGCCTTGGATCTAAAGAAAATTAAACTTATTTGAATATTCATACAACAGATACCTTATCAGCTTCTTCTGCGACAGTAATAGCGCAAGCGATTTCAGAGGCCCTCCGCCATAAATCACGCGATTATCTTTAATCAGGTTGCGGATGACACAGAATGCATCGTGAAGAGATCGCTTAGCTTCTTCGATAATCTGCAGATATTTTTAAAATTGCCCGTGTTTAGAAACCACTAATAACCAACCATTTTGTTTCCGCACGAATGAGAACAGTAACTGCTCTACTATTCGGGCAGTCTTCGATACAGAGCATCTGAGTAAAAACAATTCAGATTTGCAGGCGATATTGAATAAACCTCTAACACAAACCTGTTCATTGTCAGTGCCAAACTTTAGCTCTCGCACTATGCCAGCCTTGCCCAACTTTTTCTCATTCAACTCTTCGAAGCGCGGGACAATTCTTCCTCCTGTAGCAATTGCAATTAACTCGATTTCCGGACCACCCACCCATCGAACAGCAGGTAACTGGTGATGATAAAGCAAATGGTTGGCTTCGTCGTCGAACCCCCATTGACATATAGCCAAAGTAGCACCGCTTTCCTTTACCTAAATGGGACGGGTCTAAATCATTGGTAAATAAGGCAGGAAAACATGTCACCTGAGAAATCATGGTCTTAAATGTTTCGCGTTCATACTCCTGTAACTCTTTGAACTCTTCTGTGGTGGTGATATCCAACTTGTGCTTGGTCTTAGGCTTTGGGGGCTCAAATGGGCATGTGAGGATTGCCTAAAATAACAGCGCAAATTAAGGTCAAGACAAACGGCGCTCAACTCCTAGCCTACGATCAATTGTAAAAATGACTCACAATTTTCGCATCCTTAAGAATTTTGGGCATTTGAGGATGGCTCATTGTTTTGTCGATGACGACGCCCTTGACGAGCATGGTATCTTCCAAGCGACCACCTACCTTGCCTACCACTTTAATCAGCTCGAAATTGACGTCCTGCTTGTTCATGTCTGCCACTGCCAGAACTGCGTCGACAGCAATCTCAGCCAATTGATCGAGACATTTATTAACCCTGCAAGTATGAAACACTTGAAGCGTTCATGAAGTACAGGGTGTTTCAAGAAATTCGCACACTTTTAAACTGCCAAACTGCCATTTTTTGTTCTGACGCGAATTGGAAATTCTGTAAACGCAGATCGTCTCAGTTTTTGATGACAATTTTTTTTGGTATATAATGTCAAAAACACGATTTTTGCTTGGTCCCCTGTAGTTTGGGCTCTGATCTGTAGATGGCCTCTGGATAGGTGAGACCTAAACCACAGGGGGACCAAGCAAAAATCGTGTTTTTGAAAAATTGTCATCAAAAACTGAGACGATCTGCGTTTACAGAATTTCCAATTCGCGTCAGAACAAAAAATTATGGCAGTTTAAAAGTGTGCCAATTTCTTGAAACACCCTGTAGAATGACAAAAACGCTTACACTTTGGAGCCCAAGGATGTCTTAGCCGTTCTAATCATCGCTTCTCTGTCTTCAATCGGAAATTTCTCAGCAATCTCATCCAGCCGCTCCAGCGTCTTTTTGCATGCCAGATCAAAACCATCAGCAATTTTCGTCGGATGAATTCCTTTGTCGAGGAGAGACTCAGCATGTTCCAACAAAGCACCAGCGAGCACTAAAAATAAAAGGGTATACTAAGATACAGTGCGGATTAAAGGACATACCCACAACACCAGTAGTTCCGTCGCCAATTTCATCGTCCTGCGACTGAGATAGCTCGACCATAAGCTTGGCAACATGGTGATCAACATCCATGCTCTTCATGATAGTTGCTCCATCGTTCGTTATAGTCACTTCTCCATCACTGCTGACGAGCATCTTATCCAAGCCACGAGGTCCCAGGGAAGTTTTGAGCGTATTGGCCACATGACGGGCAGCGAGAATGTGACTCTTAAAAACATATTAGATCTTTAAGAAAATGCAGCTACAAATTTTACCTTCAAAGCTTCCACTCCAGTCAGGCGCTTCTGGGTTTCTTGCTCCCGGATGACAATAAACGGCTGTCCCGACTCATCAAATAATAGCTGAGAGACTTGTCCCGCCATATTGTTTCGCTTTTGTAGTGCAAACAGACGATATCAACTGAAAATGCAGAATTAATTGAAATTAGCTTGAAAGCTTAGCATAGAAGCTCAGTATAGAAAAAGCAATGAAATTTGTTTCCATATGTACCTTTAATGGGCATGCCCGTGCGTTTCAAAAAGTTAAGGGGACCAGCAATTTTTTTTAAATCCTTCCACTTTTCACTCGTTTTGCATCAGATCTAATATTGTTGACCCTGTACTACTTTTAAAAACTAGAGAAAAAAACTTGAAAAATCTGGATGAGAACGCATGTAAACTTAATCGAGAAAGAAAATAAGTGCTGGTCCTCGCCTTTTCTCCGTGTCGGGCACGGGCACGCCCCTTTAAAGGACCATGGTTTTTGAACGCAGCTACATTTCCGAAATTTGAATGGCTGTAAGTGAATTTCCCCACCAAAAGTGTGAAATTCCCCACCAAATTACTGAATTTCCCCACCAAATTTTAAAGACGACCATATCTCAGTGTTTTCTTATCATTTTTTATTTTTTTCAGACCAGCATGCAGCCCCCTACTCTTCTAGTTTCTAATGAGCCATCAAACAAATTGTTAAAATTTTAAAAACATTGAGAAAATTTGGTTTTTATAAAACAACTTCTTCTTTTATGTAAACTATTTTTTCTTAATGTTTTTTAAATTATAACAGTTTAGTTGATGGCTCATTAGAAACTAGAGGAGTAGGGCTGCATGCTGGTCTGAAAAAAATGAAAAAAAATGATAAGAAAACGCTGAGATATGGTCGTTTTAAAAATTTGATGGGGAAATTCAGTAATTTGGTGGGGAATTTCACACTTTTGGTGGGGAAATTCAATTTGATCCATCCTACACATAAAGAGAGAATTAACAAACGGCACAACGCCAAAAATTTGAATTCGAATTAAATTAATTCTGAAAAGGTTTGAATTTGTGTAGACTCTAGAGCAACGACTTTTTTCTCAATTAGAAGTGCTTAAAAATGAATCTGTGCGGTAAGTGTTCGTCGATCTTGCTGGATTGTAATGATTGTCTCTGATATTCTTTGATTTTAGACATCCAGATGTTTCTAATCAATGGTTGTCTCCTCGATCATATTCTATTGATATTCTCTTCGACGGTATTTTCTGCGATGGTACTCTCTTCAATGGTTGTCTCTTTGATGGTATTTTCCTCGATGGTTGTTTCTTCGACGGTGTTCTCTTATATGGTTGTCTGTTCGATGGTATTTTTTACTATGGTTGTCTCTTCGATGGTTGTCTCTTCGGTGGTATTCTCTTTGATGGCATTCTCTTCGGTAATATTCTCTTCGATTCTCTTATTTTCTTCGATGGTGGTCCTTTCGATGTTATTCTCTGTGATGGTGTTCTCTTCAATGGTTGTCTCTTCAATGGCACTTTTTTCGATGGTATTCACTTCGGTGGTATTCTCTTCGATTCTCTTATTCTCTTCGATGGTGGTCTTTTAGATGTTATTCTCTGCGATGGTGTCCTCTTCAATGGTTGTCCCTTCGATGGTTGTCTGTTCGATAGTATTCTCTTCTATAATATTCTCTTCGGTTATATTCTCTCTGACTGTATATTTTTTGATGGTATTCTCTTCACTGGTATTCTTTTCAGTAATTTTTTCGTGCTTGAAATCATTCTATTGACCAACAGCAAGATATTTCTCAGTGCGTGAGTAATAAGTGTTCGTCTCTCTTGCTGAATTTGCATAATACTCTCTTATTCATTTTTTCGATTCCAGACGTCAAAACGGTTCTCTTCAGTGCTGTTCTCTTCGTGGTGTTCCGTTCGGTGCTATTGTCTCTCTTGGAATGTAGTACACAAGCTCTTGATATACACGAAAATACACGAAAACAGTCCTATTTTAAGTATTCTTCTCAAAGGATTCGGTTAAATGGAGTGGTATAAACACCTAAAATATCTTCACTGTTCTTTGAAGCTCAAAGTTTGCCTCCTTGCTCTTACAATTATAGACCGAATTTCGGTAAGGGAGTTTACCGTTTTGGTAATTCTGCGGATCAGTGATGCCATTTTTAACTGTTTCTTAAATTTCTTACGAAAATTTCGTTTTTTAATTTAAATGGAGTTGTTGGGTTTTGAGTGCCAAAATAAAGATTTTGACCTGAGATCTCAAAATTTCAAAAGATTTTAAAACCCAAATAAAGGAGAAATCTTTGAGTAAACGACGTTTGGAAGCCCTGCGCTTACGAAAATTTTTTCTTTCCAAACTTCGTACAGCCATTTACTACCCTTTAAAAAAAAGACACAAAGCTTTAAAATATATTTGTAAAAACATCGGAAGTATTTCAGCTACTTAACACGGGAACGGCTGCACGTCCTGATGGTATGTCCTTGTGCAGAATTTCACGCTGAGCAAGATAGGAAAAAAAGTTGAAAAAAAGTAACTCTACGCTGGTCAGTGGCCTTTGTGAACAGTCAATGTCACGATGTTTGCCTATGCCACTTCAAAGAGGTAAAACATGCCACTGTTTCAATATATTCATTAAATTTCATGTGAAAAAAAGCGCAGATTGCGAGCTTTCGAATGACATATCGTTGAAGTATTTACGACAAGCCAATGAAAAGCTTTACTTTGAAAAAATAATTGTTTTTATTTTCAAAAACGTTGTTCATACAAAAATATGTACAAAAAAGTGTGGAAACGCCGTTTTTTAGTTAATGGCTAATACTATTCGACAGAGCAAGAAAAACTGCACGATATAGTGCTTTAAAGTAATCGCGACCAGGCTTTTCGAGTGCTTAGCAAACATTCAAAAGGATATACCAAAAGGCATCTTGACCTGAAACTTCGATTTCGCTACATAAATCTGAAATTCGGACACCTGATTCGTGTTCAGCATGGTCAATTTACTTGAGAAACTGCCCTTTAATTATCACAATCACTGTCAAAATTCAAATTCCACTCGAGACAAAAATTATTTAAATTAAAAATTTTTCAAATTTTAAATGATTTTTGTCTCGAGTGGAATTTGAATTTTGACAGTGATTGTGATAATTAAAGGCAGTTTCTCAAGTAAATTGATCATGCTGAACACGAATCAGGTGTCCGAATTTCAGATTTATGTAGCGAAATCGAAGTTTCAGGTCAAGATGCCTTTTGGTATATCCTTTTGAATGTTTGCTAAGCACTCGAAAAGCCTGGTCGCGATTACTTTAAAGCACTATATCGTGCAGTTTTTCTTGCTCTGTCGAATAGTATTAGCCATTAACTAAAAAACGGCGTTTCCACACTTTTTGTACATATTTTTGTATGAACAACGTTTTTGAAAATAAAAACAATTATTTTTTCAAAGTAAAGCTTTTCATTGGCTTGTCGTAAATACTTCAACGATATGTCATTCGAAAGCTCGCAATCTGCGCTTTTTTTCACATGAAATTTAATGAATATATTGAAACAGTGGCATGTTTTACCTCTTTGAAGTGGCATAGGCAAACATCGTGACATTGACTGTTCACAAAGGCCACTGACCAGCGTAGAGTTACTTTTTTCAACTTTTTTTTCCTATCTTGCTCAGCGTGAAATTCTGCACAAGGACATACCATCAGGACGTACAGCCGTTCCCGTGTTAAAGGGCCACGGCCACGCGTTCTGGATTGTGTCCACCAATTTAAAAAATTTCGCCTGATCATTGAACTTCCGTACGGATGTTTCAGCTTGGTTTCTAACAAAGCAAAGCCTACAATTTAATTATAGGTAAAGTTTTGTTAGAAATCAAGTGAAAAGTCCGTGCAGAAGTTCAATGACTAAAAACGCTTTTTTCGAATTCGCGGGGACAGCCGTTGTCGGAGACGGCAATGACCCTTTAAAAAGTTATTTTCCATGTAGAAAACTATCACAGTGCAACATAGCGCCCAACGGGCGCAGCTACACTCGTTTGAATTAACGGGGGACACTTTTTATCATCGAAACCAATTAAATGAATTATTTTTTATTTGCATTGAAAATTTAAATGGACAATACTTTTTTCTCCGCCTAATTCACTTCTTTTTCCGCCTAATTTACTCTTTTTTCTGATTAATTTTGATTCTCTACACGAAATCAACCATTTTTAAAATTTTTGTGTGAAATTCAGGGTTGGGGAGAGACCAGATGGCTTATACCCACTCCGAATGGCCAAAAGGCCAAATTATTGGTTTTTTTGGGGGTTTACTAAAGGGGAGTGAACTTTTCGAGAAAAATCGATTGAGCGGATCAGATTTCGGGTCTGATGGGCTTAATCGCCCACAACTCCACCCTGAACCACTCAAAACCACCAAAACCTGGTATTTTGAGCGATTAAGCCGATCGGACCCGAAATCTGATCCGCTCAATCGATTTTTCTGGTCTTTGCCCACCCCTGAATTTCACACAAAAAATTTTAAAAATGGTTGATTTCGTGTCGAGAATCAAAATTAGTCGGAAAAAGACTAAATTAGGCGGAGAAAAAGTGTTTTAGGCGGAAAAAAAATTAGGCGGAAAAAAGTATTGTCCAATTTAAATTTCATGTGCTAGTCCAATTTAAATTAGAATCTCTATATAGTATTTACGTCGAGTCACTCCACTCGAGTGGGTGGGTTGGTCACACTTTTTAAAATTATTAAAACAACCTTTCTCGACTTTGAATATCATTTTGAGTAGAGATAGAAACGCCGTTTTGCGATGTTTTTGAGTTCCGCCTATTTTTTAGCCAACTTTTGTAAGCCAGAGCTTAATTTTTATAACACACCTTTCTAACAACTTTTAATGCTTAACAACATTCTATTATTGGATTTTCGTAGTTATATAGTTTTTTTACCAGAAAACAGCCTCTCTCAAAAAAACATCGCAAAGAGGAATTTCATTTTTCGGCTTGCGATGTTTTCGCGATGATTTTTCGAGAGCTTTTTTTCATAAACATTAAACATTTTGTTATAATTTTACCAGATGTTATATACCAAAATGTAGCTCAATCAAAGTTAGCTGAGGAATGTGTAGTTTGTTAAACCATATGTTTTCATCATCATCGTCAAAATTGAGCCGAAACATGACCTAAAATTATTTTTTTGATTGTCATTTCTGTCATGTTTCGGCTCAATTTTGACGATGATGATGAAAACGTATGGTTAAACAAACTACACATTCCTCAGCTAACTTTAATTGAGCTACATTTTGGTATATAACATCTGGTAAAAATTATAACAAAATGTTTATGAAAAAAGCTCTCAAAAAAACATCGCAAGCCGAAAATGAAATTCCTCTTTGCGATGTTTTTTTGAGAGGCTGTTTTCTGGAAATAAACTATTTAACTACGAAAATCCAATAATAGCATGTTGTAAAGCATTAAAAGTTGTTGGGAAGGTGTGTTATAAAAATTAAGCTCTGGCTTACAAAAGTTGGCTAAAAAATAGGCGGAACTCAAAAACATCGCAAAACGGCGTTTCTATCTCTAATTTTCAGCCACTTTTATGGAGAAAGTCGGTGTTGATGTCTCATAATGGTGAAAACTAGAGAATCTCAGCTACAAAATAAGCTAATAAACAGTGGATTTTGAAAAGTGTACAGGTTTGAACTGCCCCAGACAAGCTCAAATCTCAGTGGTTTCTCAGGTGGATTTTGGAATAAAATTTGGACGAGACTTTTTTCTGCCCGCTTTCAGCTTTTTTCTGCCCGCTTTTTTGAGTTTATGTTAGAAAAGATTTTTTCTGCCCGGTTTTGCTCGAAAGTGCACGTTTTTGCTCGAATGTGCCCGCTTTTGTTTAAATATGCCCGCTTTTTAATTTTTTCTGCCCGCTTTTGTTTAAAAGTGCCCGCTTTCGCTAAAAAGTGACCGCTTTTGTTTAAATGTGAATGTTTCTCAGTTTTGAAATAGGGAAAACTTATTATTGTTGCCGAAAGACTGATTCTTGTAACCGAAAAACTTATCTTTGTCGTCGAAAAAAGTTGTCGCCGAAAGACTGATTATTGTTGCCGAAAGACTGATTCTTGTTGCCGAAAGTTGTTCTCGACACAAAATCAGCAATTTTTGAATTTTTTCGGTCATTTTCGTGTGAAATTCAGAGATGGGAAGAGACCAGATGGCTTGGTACCCATTACGGAACGGCCAAAAGGCCAAAATTATTGGTTTTTGGGGGTTTACTAATGGGGAGTAAACTTTTCGAGAAAAATCGATTGAGCGAATCAGATTTCGGGTCCGATCGGCTAAATCGCTCACAAATTGGTACTTCTTTAGTTCCCCCCCCCATACTCGGATTTTTTGAAAAGTTACCCAAAACGGCTCAATTGCAGTTTAGGCATCCTTAGCCACTTTAGGCATCCTTAAAAAGTTTAGGCATCCTTAAATATTTTAGGCATCCATAAAAAATTCGACTTTTTTAGAAGTAGTCGAAAACCATTTTAAAGCAATTATTTTGCTGTAAAAAACTAAAAAAAACAATTTTTATGGAACTACGGGCTGTAATGGGGTGAGAAGAAAATAATAAAAAGCCAATTATTTGAACCACTCTCTACCTAGTTTTTGGCTGTTTTACCATGTTTTTCAACTCGGGCCGTGGCAAAAAGAGACTTTATATGCATTTTATGGTCAAGAGTACTTATCGGAATTATGTCTAAGGTTAGTGCGTGCGCGCATCTCTAACTCTCAAGCCCCCTGCGCCCCCTTCGGGGCGCAGGGGGCTTGGGGCTTGGAGTTGAGATGCGCACACCCACATACCTTAGACACAAATCACTCGAAAGTGACTCTGGATGCATGAAAAAGCATGCGTACCAGAGTTTATTTATGCGGTAGGCCCCAGTATTCAAAACTATGTTCAACATCTTCTTTTTTTGCTGGTTGGCTTCTTATTTAAGTGGCCCCTATTTTGTCCCTTCCCCTCCCAAACAGCCCTTTCTCCCTTTTCGAATTACTTTTCTAGTCTCTTTATGACAAAAATATTACTCGAAATGGGTACTAGACACTTTAAAAAACGTTATTTTAAAGAGGTATAAGCCAGAAGGTCCGTAAGCATGCAGGTAAAGGCAAGTACTTTTTTCTGATAGGGAAGGGTGGTATGGTAACTGTTAGAGTAAAAGCAAGTAGCGTGAAATTTTCTTGCATACTCTATACATGCGCTATCGAATAAAGCTAAGGATGCCTAAACTTTTATGGATGCCTAAAATATTTAAGGATGCCTAAACTTTTTAAGGATGCCTAAAGTGGTTAAGGATGCCTAAACTGCAATTGTACCCCAAAACCACCCTTCGAACTCATTTTTTCTGCACAAAAGATACAAGAAGCATTTCTAAACACTTTCTGAATGAGAAAAATTAAATTAAAAAAAAAATTTGCCACCCGCCCCTTGGGGGTAGATGGTCTTTTCGGGTATTTCAGGGTCATTTTTGGGTGATTCATCACATTTTTCTTGCTGGAAAACATATGCATACCAGAGTTTATTTAGTTAAAACCTGTTCAAAATCTAGTATTTTTACCTAGATTTTGCTTAAAAAGGGTTAAAATTTAGTCAAAAATACCCGAAAATGACCATCTACCCCCAAGGGGCGGGTGGCAATTTTTTTTGAAAAAATTTAATTTTCGGGTTGGCCAAACTTGCGGACAATATTTTGCGGATGCGTGTTTCCGGACGTGATTATTGCGCACAAAGCTTTGCGGTTGAGGATTTGCGACTCAACTTTTGCGGATCAAATCTTGCGGACGCAAGATTTGTGGACGAACGTTTGCGGACGAGAACTTGCGGACAAAGGTTTGCGGACGAGATATTGCAAACTTCATATAAGCACCGCCTAAGTCACAGGTTCGACTAACTTAGTTTTTAATGCTGTCATCCTTCACTCCGGCTTGAGATAACTTCTTTTTTCTGCTTCTTTTCTGCCGAACTTCGGTTTATCCGCAAAAGTCGGTCCGCAAATGTTCGTCCGCAAATGTTGCATTCGCGAAATTTGGTCCGCAAAGTCTCGTCCGCAAATCTTTGTCCGCAAATTTTCGTCCGCAAATGCTGCGTCCGTAAAATTTGGTCCGCAAGTGTTTCGTCCGCAAAATGTTGTCCGCAAGTCTGGCCAACCCAAATTTTCTGATCCAGAAAGTGTTTACAAATGCTTCTTGTATCTTTTGTGCAGAAAAAATGAGTTCGGGAGTGGTTTTGGGTAACTTTCAAAAAATCCGAGTATGGGGGGGGGGAACTAAAGAAGTACCAATTTGTGAGCGATTTAGCCGATCGGACCCGAAATCTGATTCGCTCAATCGATTTTTCTCGAAAAGTTTACTCCCCATTAGTAAACCCCCAAAAAAACCAATAATTTTGGCCTTTTGGCCGTTCCGTAATGGGTACCAAGCCATCTGGTCTCTTCCCATCTCTGAATTTCACACGAAAATGACCGAAAAAATTCAAAAATTGCTGATTTTGTGTCGAGAACAACTTTCGGCAACAAGAATCAGTCTTTCGGCAACAATAATCAGTTTTCCCTGTTTCAAAACTGAGAAACATTCACATTTAAACAAAAGCGGTCACTTTTTAGCGAAAGCGGGCACTTTTAAACAAAAGCGGGCAGAAAAAATCCGAAAGCGGGCACTTTGTTACAAAAAGGAGCACTTTCAAATAAAACCGGGCAGAAAAAATTTAAAAGCGGGCATATTTAAACAAAAGCGGGCACTTTCGAGAAAAAGCGGGCAAAAAAAAGCCAAAAGCGGGCACATTCGAGCAAAAACGGGCAGAAAAAAGCCAGAAGCGGGCAGAAAAAAGATTTATCCATAAAATTTTGACTTCAAACCCCGTCTAGAAAAAGTTTTCGTAGGAAATTCGGTGTCGATGTTTTATAATGGTGAACACTAAAGAACCTCAGCTACAAAATGAGCTATCAAACGGTGGATTTTAAAAGTGGAAGGTTAAGGGGGCTGGACAAGCTCTCACTTTTTCAAAGAATCTGGAATTGTAAAGAGTCTAATTTCTCTAATCATAGAGCTTCTTCTCTCAAACCCAGCAACTCACACAACAGAAAAATCTTTATATCATTGGGTTGATCAGTCAGAAACGAAGAAAAGCATATAGCTACGACTACAACTATGGTACAGAATAAACTTCATGATTTAAAATCTCATACTTTTTGAGTCTTAGAGAACTGGAGAAATAATTTTCCAAGTGAAGAATCAAGCACGTCTGTCAGTAATACGAGACAATCTTCCACGCGTAGATGCTAGCATAGTTGGACGCCTCTGAAAAACCACCGCCGCCGCCGCCACCGGCGCCCCAAAAACCTTGCTAAATTTCACCGCCGCCACCGCCGGCGGCACTTTTTATTTCGCCGCCGCCGCCAGCTAACGCTTCACTGTCAAAAAAATTTTTCTGTTCAATTCATGTTTGTCATAGAATAAAATTTTTGCAAGAGAACAGTAAAATTCTAAATTTTTTCATTTTATGATATTTTCGTAAGATGACCATTCAAAACAAGCATTGTTTTGGTACTTGTAATTGGTGGTGCCGCCACCGCCGCCGCAGCCTAATTACTCCGCCGCACCGCCACCCCCGCCGCCGACCTCATTTTCAGCCGCCGCGCAGCCGCCGCCGCCGGCGGCACCTCATATTTTGCCGCCGCCGCCTGGCGGCGCCGCCGGCGGCGGCGGCGATCCAACTATGGATGCTAGAAAAAGAGGCATTAGAAGGCTCGAACCGATTGGGCTGGAACCCACCTGTTCCATCTGATGTTCAAGTAAATTATCTGACCTTCTTTCAACAATTGTTTTTGATAACTTAAATTAGAGTATTGTTATTCCACATGCTTATCGACTTATCAAGCAGTGAATGGGCGTGAACCTGAACAGTGGCTTCTTGCAGATTCGGGAATGGATCAATCAATGGGTGGTCCCATCTTTATTTTTGGCCGCAAAAGCTATGAGCATTGGATTGAAAGTGTGAATCACATATTTGTAGATGGGACTTTTAAGATTTGTCCTCCTCTTTTTGAACAAGTAATGCTAATTTTTTTCGTTTTTTTGAAAAACACACATCAATTTCAGGTAATAGTGCTTTTGGCGAAAAGAAAGGAATTCATTTTTCCAATTGCCACGGCACTTCTGCCCAACAAAAGAGCCGTCATATATCGTCTTTTCTTCCGATTGCTTCACCAAGTCTTTCCAGCGCTCCAGCCAGACTCAATTTCTTGTGATTTTGAACTAGCGATTCGAAATTCTGCAAGAAGAGAGTGGGAGGACATCTATATCGACGGCTGCTACTGGCATTTATGCGCAAATCTCTACAAGCATCTTCACGAAGAACGATTATCATCCCGCTTTGACAATGTTGCCCAATTTGCTCACGCGGTCTGTTTTCAACGAATTTTCGTAAACAACTTTTACAATTTTGTTCTCAAGAGTCGGAAAATAGTTGCTTTGGCTTGTGTTCCCGAGCAACATCTCAATGAATGCTTCAGTGCTCTGAAGAAACATTTGCCTGACATACTAATAAGCTAGCGAGGAATCGGGTGAATCAGACGATGAACAAGGAGCTATGTTATTTTTTCTGGATGAAACATATTCTGAAGGTAGCAGCTTTGTATTTACGGAGTAAACTTTTATGCCTTCCATATTTTTTTGCAGTCGTTGCGTTGCAAGTCGAAAGTAAATTGAAGAAGGATAAAATTGGTGACGAAGCAACGTTAGTAATTGCAGGTAGGTTTCTGGTCTGCGTAATAACATATAATTTGCGTAGGATTTGTAGACACGAAGGATACACAGAAGACATATTTAACTGCAAAAGCTCTAGAGCGTCTGCAGCCTGGAGAATGTCGGAATGATGCTATTGTAAATAGCTATTTGGATTTCGTCGTGAAAATAAGTGAAAGCAGTCCTCTTCTGCCAACGGTTTGACAACTTTATGCGTCTATATTTCTAGCCGTTTTTTAGGCGTTTACTTTTGACACGCACTTTTACACTGAATTAGAGCAAAGAGGAATGGTTGATTCAAAGAAATAGACAAAAAACTAGATGTTTTTGCTTACGACATTCTAATTGTTCCGATCCATCAAACTGGTCACTGGGCACTTGTGTTGTATTTATTACAACTATTTCTTTTTTAGATTGTCGACCTTTGAAGAAAAACGATCAGCTACTATGGGTACTATAGTATTTCTTATGTGTCATTGGTATACCGATAGAAAATAACAACCTGCGGGGCCACTGCTGTGAAGTCAACTTTTTCACTTAGTCGAAGCTTCAAGCGCAGAATAAACCAGCGTATATTAGAACGGAATCAAACTTGTTTGTTGGTAATTATGTCTATTAATTGTTTTCCGAGCCTCAACTAAGTGAGTTACTGAAGTAAAAGTATGATTTTGTATAAGGAGCTCCCTGAAGTAAACAAGTTCCACAACCCCAACATTACTCCCTGGATTCAGCCAAGTTGCGCAGTCAGCCAATTTGCGCCGGCGGATGTGGCGTATGTGGCGGAAGAATGTCCAACGGAAAAATGTCCACGGAAAAATTTCCAACGGAAAAATGTCCAGTTCCCTAAAAAAGTGTCCCCCACCAATTCAAAATTTGGAGATGCCGCTTCGTTCAAAAACCATGGTCCTTTAATGTAGTCCGCAATGCGGTCCGCGTTGCGGATGCATAGTATAACAAAAATACGAATGCGGTGCAGATGAAAACGGATCATTGTGCACATAGGGTTACTGAGCATGTCATTTTAAAGGGGTCCCGAAAGTGACAAATTATTTATTGCCATGACCGCCAGTAATTTAGCTTTCGAACGACAGTAAGCATATACATTTGAGATATGTAAAGTTGCAAATTGCATAATTTAGTTGCAAGTTGAGGGTCACTCGGGTGAAGGTGATATGGCACCTGGCTGGGTAGTGTTACCCAAGCGAGGCTGCTCAAGTGGTGCTACCCAGGAGAGAGTACTCACGCGGCGGTATGACTAACTGTTGAAAAAATTTAATCCCATATCATGATGCGTCAAAGCTGAGCATTGTAAGGGTCGATCAAACCCATAAAGGGTGGAACAAAACGATTAAGCTGGAAGATATACGCCGCATAAATGAAAAAACAATAAGAATGAGATGATTTAATTTGAAAGAGAATTGATTCGCAAGAGCTAATGAGTCGAAAAATTGCGAATCGATCGATTTGCGAAATATGGCGAATCGATAAATCGCGAATCAATTTTATTGTTTACATTGATTCGCGAATCAATCGATTCACGAAAGTTGGCGAATCAATAGCTCGCGAATAGATCGATTCGATTCGCGCGTTTTTTATTTTTCCCGCAAATCGAATTAATCGATTCGCAAAAAAATCGATTCGCGCAATTTCGATTCAAATTTTCTGGCGAATCGATTCACTGAATCAAATGAACAAGACTGGTAGCAATAAATAACCGTCAAATTCTGATCGTTCTTTTCCTTTCAAGCATTTAGCTTTGTATACCTCTACATAAAATTATGGCTTGCAGAAAGTCACAGTAGAACATTTTGTAAATCCCTACCACGACAAACAAGTGGTGATTTATTGCAACTTTACTAATCAAAAATGCGCATGCTTACTATCATTCGAAAGCTAAATTACTGGTGGTTATTTTTGGCGTGAAAATCATGGCGCACCACTTGAGAACTTGTAGGCATGCAGCTGGATTATGACCATACATAATTTGTTATCTTCGGGACTCCTTTTCACCAACTTGGTCAAGAATTAAAGCGAAAACGACCGATACTATCGCATTTAGCACATTCTGCTCTACCCATATAGTACGATAAGTGCAACGGGGCTCGATGTGTTTATATGAAATTAAATATTTATAAATGTTTGATTAAAATAATGCAAAAATTTTAATTTTATGAGATTTGGACCTGAAATGGATTTATGACAACTAGTTGTGATGGGTATATTTCAAAGGGTGGAAAGTTAATAAAGTAAATACGGTGATTGCCATGGTAATTGTGACATGGTAATTGATGTGACATGGTAATTGCCACATTTGCTTTATAAAAAAATTATGCGAACCAATTTGTTCTATTAACAGCATATGATGACTGGTTATATTCAATGAATTAGTGAACTAGAAGATGAATAAAAATAAATAAAAGAACGCAAGAAATCGAAAGAAAATGCAGCATGAAAATTTAAATATTTTAGCTGAAAGGAGGCATGCCCGTTAAAGTTGGCCCGGAATTTCGATTTACCGGAATCCCAGCCCTTTTTGGATTCCGGTTCCGGTCGCGAAAAAATATGTAATTCCGGTTCCGGTTAAATTATCAATTGCGAGCTGAACTCTATCATAATTTTGCTCATGCTCAGTTGATTTTGAACGCGTATTTTCAACTTTTGAACAAATTTTTGTGTTAAATATTAAAATAAACATAAAATCATGTAAACCGGCAGCGATTTTTTCCAAAAACTTCTTTCTTTCGTCTCCGGTTTTGGTTTCGACAAAAAGTAAAATTCCGGTTCCGATTCCGGTTTTTACAAAACTCAAATTCCGATTCCGGTTTTTACAAAACTCAAATTCCGATTCCGGTTTTCACAAAACTAAAATTCCGGTTCCAGTCCAAATATCGATTCCGAGCCAACTCTAATGCCCGTGCGTTTAAAAAAGTTAAGGCGGGGAACCAGCAATTTTTTTGAATCCTTCAAATTTTCACTCTTTTTGAATCAAATCTAATATTGATGACCCTATACTACTTTTAAAACTATGCAGAAAACTTAAAAAATCTGGATGAGAACGCATTAAAACGTGATCGAGAAAGAAAAAAGTGCTGATCCCCCGCCTTTCTCCGTGTCGGGCACGGGCATGCCCCTTTAAATTAAGAAAATTGTTTTTTAATATTGGCAGTTTCATTTTGGGAAAAACGCCTGAGCCATAATTGTTCAAATAGCAGCGCCGGGTAGAAAAAATTCATTTGCCCCTTGCGCCGGCGCCGGAACAACACTGGACACAACCAATGTGGATAATAAATATACGGCGCGATAGAGTGTGCAATGCTGAACCGAATACCTGAGATGCAAACTAGGATGTTATACCTAGAAAAATGCTCGGAAGAGTAACCAGATCAAAGTAATAAAGGCAATCTTTAAAACTCTAGAAGATTTTGACCAATACGGTCACTTTGGCGTATTGCAGCCAAATTGAGCGCGCGCCAAACAAAAGATTTGGCGCATTTTCAAACATTCATTTTGCAGCGAAATCTAAGTTCCAAGTTTTAGATCCCGAAAAACATATAAAAAAATTCGCACCAAATGGACGGTCACTTGTTTGGATTATGCAATAGAACTGAAGCTGGATTACAGACAAACGTGTTAAATTATAGGAGTTTTTTTACAAAACTTATTTTAAACAAATCACGAAAAAAATCGGATCAGCCATACTTAGACTACTACGATCATTCGGAGCAATCATCATTCGGAATGTAGTAGTCAGCCAGTTGCTGTAAGAAATAAAAAAAGTAGGGCATGACCAGTACAGTCAAACCTCGATATAACGCCACCTGTTGGCCGGTCCCAAGGGGTGGAGTCATATCGAGGTTTGACTGTAGTACCTAAGTATTATTAACCACAATAATAGCAATTACTAACTAGTATCACAAAAAAATTTCTCAGAAAAAATAGGAGAAGAAAAATACAGTTAAGTATCTGGCCACCTTACACAGCCATTTTTTACTGGCCCTCTTTTTACCGATCCCTTTTTACAGCCCTTTTTACCCAGTAACACTAACTATTGTTTTTTATAGTGCTGTTTCAACTTGAATTTCTTTCTAATCATGACAAAATAAATAACATTTTGATCGGTGTTTTCACCTACAGCCAAAGAAAAAACACTCATTTTGAAAAAATTTAACAAGAGTTGAAATTGAAGGCCTGAAAATCAAAATTTAGTTAAAATTAATAACTAACATTGGTGATTTAGAATCGCTCAGGTAGTCGGATTTGTTAGCACCGTAATTGAGATCTTCCCTATCCGGAGCGAAAAACCTTGGGCAGGTATCTCTCGGGTAACTAGTTATCTACCCACATGGACTAAAAAATAAAACAATTCAATTTAAAAAAACCACTGTTCCTGACCTAAAATTGCCTGACGAAAACAAAAATTATGACTATGACTCTGCCTTTCACTATGTCACTCATAGCTATATCTATGACTTTTGAAAAACTGCTGCAAATTAAAAATTCAACGGAAATTTTTGTCTACTTTTTGTTGGGTTGCGCAAATTCAAATTGCTGCGAAAAGCATGTGGCGGAACATATGCGGCGGAATATACAGTATTCTCTCTAATAGAAGACCCCCCTGGTTCAAAATCGTGTTTTTGGCATTGTGTTTTTGACCTGATTTATGATTACTGTTCTCAAGCAAGTTACCACTCATTTTGTAGCCAGTAGGCTTGGCATTTGGAGTGAAAACGAGAAACCGGGACGGGATTTTAAAATTTTTTGAAAACGGGACCGGGATTTTGAAAAATACCGAGAATCCCGCCGGAAAACAGGATTTTTTAAATACCATAAAAACGTAGTTTCACTACTGCCAAACGATCTTTAGAATGCTATAATTAGTGCAGAAAACAGGTTTTGAAACTCGAACAACGGAAATTTTTTTATTACTCCAATTGGACGACCACTTGGTTCTGTTGCTACGTGGGAAGTGCCGCAAAACTGCAGTCGGTTCATAGACAAATATTAGAATTGAGAAGTATTAGGTTGGTGCATAAGTTTTAAACCATACAAAAGAATTTTTTGCAAAACGAAAATTTCTCTTATAACAAAATCCAAACAATAGGTTTTGTAGCCCTGAATCTCCTCTTTCAAATGGCATATTTAACTTAGCTTGATTATTCTGGATAACTCACCATTTGGGTCCAAACACTTGTCTGGTCGTTTTGAGAAGGTTACCCGCGTTTTCATCACTTTAACTGGTCAAATGTTTCATTGAATTTTGAGCCTCACGACAAAATTTTATCACCATGTTGTAGCGCAGCTCAGGAGCTACAAAACCCATATTACAGAATGATTTTTGAAAATCTGAGTATTGAGATATGGCCTTTTGGAAAAAATCATTTTCTTGAAAAAATGACGAAAACGCAAGTTTTTGCCAATTTTTCTGATTTTGGTCATTTTTTCAAGAAAATGATTTTTTCCAAAAGGCCATATCTCAATACTCAGATTTTCAAAAATCATTCTGTAATATGGGTTTTGTAGCTCTTGAGCTGCGCTACAACATGGTGATAAAATTTTGTCGTGACGCTCAAAATTCAATAAAAAATTTGACCAGCTAAAGTGATGAAAACGCGGGTAACCTTCTCAAAATGACCAGACAAGTGTTTGGACCCAAATGGTGAGTTATCCAGAATAATCAAGCTAAGTTAAATATGCCATTTGAAAGAGGAGATACAGGGCTACAAAACCTATTGTTTGGATTTTGTTATAAGAGAAATTTTCGTTTTGCAAAAAAAGTCTTTTGTATGGTTTAAAACTTATACACCAACCTAATATATTTTTAAGACTATATAGCTATATAATTTTTTTTTAAATACAGGGCGAATCGCTGGCCTTTTAGATTATAATGATGGCTTTTAAGAAAATATACGGTGAAAACTCCGGTACTGCGGTTTTGGTAGCTGAATTTTTTATTATTTTGGTATTATCAAACTATACTCAGGACATGATTATATATAGGAAACAATAGTCTTTATTCACTTAATTCGAAATTTCAGGTTCTGGATGTGGATCTGGACGCTGGAAATAAATTTTAAATTTGATTCAAATTTGCCCGGAATATTGTGGCCGATGGCGATAAACAGACAAAAGAACAAAAAACTAACGATAAGTCGGCGTTTTTTTGCCTTGGTCCCCCCAGGTATGTTCTGATTTTTAACAATATTGTTGGACATTTTTAAGCTTCAATTTCCATGCAACATTTTTTTATTCAATAACCTGAACATAAATCGTGGATCAGCAATTTTCTTAAGCGGCATTTCTCTGTAAACAATAGAGCTGAAATTAATATGCCTAAGAAATTAATAAAACAAAGGTGGCATAAAACACTGAAAACAAACAGGGGACGATAGCAAAAATAAAAACAACAAGGGGGACCAAGGCGAAAAAACACCGACTTATCGTATAAAGCCTAAATATTTTCACTTCAAGACTATTCGCAATTGCTTGATCCCGGAATTTTTCCGGGATTTTTAGAAATGCTAAAACGGGAAACGGGATTTTGAGCTTTGGTAAAACGGGAAACGGGACCGGGATTTTCGAAATTCCCGGGACCGGGATACCGAAATTCCCGCGGGATTCCCGTCCCGGTGCCAAGCCTAGTAGCCAGTGAGATGAGCTACAAAACGGGTGGCAATTTGCTGAGAGAAGAGTTCAAAAAGTGGGTCAAAAGCACAATGCCAAAAACACGATTTTGAACCAGGGGTCTTCTATTAGAGAGAATACGGTATGTTGGCGGAATATATGTTGACAAAGTAAAACCAAAAATACCATCAGATAGCCCTGAGACCTTAGTTTCTAGCAAGATATCATTCGTTCATATTTTTATAAATGATATATTGCCATCTTGTGTACCATAAAATTAAAGCTGAAATCTGAAAAATATCCAATAGTGCATAACGCCACCCATGGGCGTTCCCAGATTGAAATTATCCTTTATCAACAAATAATTAACACAAATCTTAAAAATATTTAATCTATCATTCATTTTGTAAAATTTCTCTATATTTCCCAGCCATTTCTGTCTTGAAGTAGGTGGCGAACCAGTCAATATGAGCTTTTTTCTTTTCCGCTGGCATGTATGAATTCTTGGACAGACCAACCAAAACCAATTCCATGAAATGGTCCACACATTTCGAACGAGGCACTTTGTGTTTTGCCCATAGTGGTTCCAGAAGCACGTGATTGGCAAAGCTCACCTAAAATACATATGGTGAAAAGGACCAATTTTGTAATTTATTCAGCAAGATTTGGTTCATGCGTTAAACACGGGGACCCCTGACTGTAAGAACAGCCGTTTCTGGTGCAGAATTTTATGGAAATATGTCTATCGCAGTGGCTTTTTTTTGAAGGGCAACTTTTCCGCTGACTACTCCCACTTTAAAGGGCCATGGCCACTTCTAAACATTTTGAACTTCTAAACATTTTGACTTCAATTTCTCGATGGTAGATGGTCTATTTTTAGGTATTTTAGGGACATTTTTGGATATTTACCATATTTAGGCTTACGCAAGGGTAGGCCAGCTTACGCCTACCCTTGTCTAAGCCTAAATCCTAAATTTGGTAAATATGTACAAAATGACCTTAAAATACCTAAAAATAGACCATCTACCATCGAGGAATTGAAGTCAAAAAGTATAAATTTTTAATCAAAAACTATTCAGAAATTTTTCTTCTATTATGTTAAGCAGAAAAAAGTAGCTTAGGGTATGTTTTTAGGATATGTTTTTGGGTCACTTTTGAAAAACTTTGGGTGGGGGGGGGGGGTGTCCGAACGGCACTTGTACCAGTTTGTGTAATTTAGAATTCCATGGCCAGTTTTACACACAAATCGACCATTCTGAACTTGAATTTGAAGTTAAAATGTATAGATGGTTAGAAAAAAAATTATAGGAAACAGTAGTTACAACTCATACATTTCTTTTGCACATTTTGTCACGATTTTATTATTAATTATTTCTGTATTTAGTGTCAAAAAAAACCGCTATTAAACGGCCATGGTCTTTGCGCGCAGTGGCATGTGCAAAATTTGAATTGGTGAGAGACATTTCTCTTTCGTCTCTCACTATACTCTATTGAATCATTTCAAACGACTCAAAAGAGTACAATGCGAGACGAAAGAGAAGTGTCCCCGGCAAATTCAAATTTTGCACATGCCGCTGCACGCAAAAACCATGGTCCTTTAACTTTTCTATCTTTTGTTATATATCAAATATAGCTTATCGCCGTTGCAAAGAAATTACATGCACTTTTTCACAAAATCAATCAAAAATTAAAACCTAAATTTAAAAAGGATTTTTCTAGCGATCAAATTTTTTAGCGATTCTAGTTTCTCAATAAAATTCTGCACCAAACCCCGTAGCAATAACAAAAAAAAATATCCGCGGATTTCTGAAGAAATCCGCGGATAAATAAATCTGCGGATACAAATTCGTAGCAATAACAAATTTATATCCGCCGATAAGCAAATCCGCGGGTTTCAAAGAATCTGTGGATTTCTTCAAAATATACGCGGATTCTTTGAAAAAAAAATAGAAAAAATATAGAATAGAAAAAAATATAAAATTTTTTTGGCGTTATTGTCATAAAAAATTTCCGGGCGCAACTAGAGATGATGACGGGACGGGATCCCGTCGGGATCCCGATCCCGCCCGACCCGATTTTGGTCTAAAATCCCGTCCCGAAATCCCGCCCGATCAGTTCCCAGAATCCTGATCCCGAAATTCGTTGAATCCCGAGCTCCAATTTTGTTGTAAAAAACACCATTTTCGCTCTAAAAAACCACCAATTTTTAACTATTTTTGCTACAGTCGAACCTCTTTATAGTGACAGCCCGATATAGTGACACCCTTGATATAGTGACACCCGGGCCCGATTTGGTTGGCCGACATATAGTGATATAGGATGTAGTGACACCTGGATATAGTGACACCTAGGGGTCGGTCCCCAGGGTGTCACTATAAAGAGGTTCGACTGTATTTTTTTCAGTTTTTTCATAAAAATCTGAATTTTTTATTTAAATTTCTTTGTTATTTATGCTTTTTAAGGGTGCACTACGTTTCACCGTCACTGTTTTCACCGTTCACTATTTTCACCGTCACTATTTTCACCGTTCACTATTTTCACCGTCACTATTTTCACCGTCACTATTTTCACCGTCACTATTTTCACCGTCACCTATTTTCACCGTCACTATTTTCACCGTTCACTATTTTCACCGTCACTATTTTCACCGTCACTATTTTCACCGTCACTATTTTCACCGTCACTATTTCACCGTTCACTATTTTCACCGTCACTATTTTCACCGTCACTATTTTCACCGTCACTATTTTCACCGTCACTATTTTCACCGTCACCTATTTTCACCGTCACTATTTTCACCGTCACCTATTTTCACCGTCACTATTTTCACCGTCACTATTTTCACCGTCACTATTTTCACCGTCACCTATTTTCACCGTCACTATTTTCACCGTCACCTATTTTCACCGTCACTATTTTCACCGTTCACTATTTTCACCGTCACTATTTTCACCGTCACTATTTTCACCGTCACTATTTTCACCGTTCACTATTTTCACCGTCACTATTTTCACCGTCACTATTTTCACCGTCACTATTTTCACCGTCACCTATTTTCACCGTCACTATTTTCACCGTCACCTATTTTCACCGTCACTATTTTCACCGTTCACTATTTTCACCGTCACTATTTTCACCGTCACTATTTTCACCGTCACTATTTTCACCGTCACTATTTTCACCGTCACTATTTTCACCGTCACTATTTTCACCGTTCACTATTTTCACCGTCACTATTTCACCGTCACCTATTTTCACCGTCACTATTTTCACCGTCACCTATTTTCACCGTCACTATTTTCACCGTTCACTATTTTCAACCGTCACTATTTTCACCGTCACTATTTTCACCGTCACTATTTTCACCGTCACTATTTTCACCGTCACTATTTTCACCGTCACTATTTTCACCGTCACTATTTTCACCGTCACTATTTTCACCGTTCACTATTTTCACCGTCACTATTTTCACCGTCACCTATTTTCACCGTCACTATTTTCACCGTTCACTATTTTCACCGTCACTATTTTCACCGTCACTATTTTCACCGTCACTATTTTCACCGTCACTATTTTCACCGTCACTATTTTCACCGTTCACTATTTTCACCGTCACTATTTTCACCGTCACCTATTTTCACCGTCACTATTTTCACCGTCACTATTTTCACCGTCAATATTTTCACCGTCACTATTTTCACCGTCACTATTTTCACCGTCACCTATTTTCACCGTCACTATTTTCACCGTCACCTAAATTCACCGTCAGCATTTTAGGACCACTTTATAGGTCTAAATTTTTCGAAATTTTCAAAATTTTTGGTACCAAATTGTAGCCCTGAATGTCAGCTACATTTTGGTACTACAATTTCTAAAAAAACGAAAAAATTTTAGTTCTAAACTTTAAAAGACGCTCACCCTGCGTTCTACCGTGATGAAAAGTGTGAGATTGAACGCCTTCTAAAGTTTAGTTCTAAATTTTTTTTTATTTTTTCAGAATTTTTAGTACCAAAATGTAGCTGACATTCAGGGCTACAATTTGGTGCCAAGATTGTTAAAATTTTAGAAAAATTTAGATCTAAAAAGCGGTCCTAAAGTGCTGACGGTGAATTTAGTGAACGGTGAAAATAGTGACGGTGAAAATAGGTGACGGTGAAAATAGTGACGGTGAAAATAGGTGACGGTGAAAATAGGTGACGGTGAAAATAGGTGACGGTGAAAATAGTGACGGTGAAAATAGTGACGGTGAAAATAGGTGACGGTGAAAATAGGTGACGGTGAAAATAGGTGACGGTGAAAATAGTGACGGTGAAAATAGTGACGGTGAAAATAGTGACGGTGAAAATAGTGACGGTGAAAATAGTGACGGTGAAAATAGGTGACGGTGAAAATAGTGACGGTGAAAATAGTGACGGTGAAAATAGTGACGGTGAAAATAGTGACGGTGAAAATAGTGACGGTGAAAATAGTGACGGTGAAAATAGTGACGGTGAAAATAGTGACGGTGAAAATAGGTGACGGTGAAAATAGTGACGGTGAAAATAGGTGACGGTGAAAATAGGTGACGGTGAAATAGTGACGGTGAAAATAGGTGACGGTGAAAATAGTGACGGTGAAAATAGGTGACGGTGAAAATAGTGACGGTGAAATAGTGACGGTGAAAATAGTGATGGTGAAAATAGTGACGGTGAAAATAGTGACGGTGAAAATAGGTGACGGTGAAAATAGTGACGGTGAAAATAGGTGACGGTGAAAATAGGTGACGGTGAAAATAGGTGACGGTGAAAATAGTGACGGTGAAAATAGGTGACGGTGAAAATAGGTGACGGTGAAAATAGTGACGGTGAAAATAGGTGACGGTGAAAATAGGTGACGGTGAAAATAGGTGACGGTGAAAATAGTGACGGTGAAAATAGTGACGGTGAAAATAGTGACGGTGAAAATAGTGACGGTGAAAATAGTGACGGTGAAAATAGTGACGGTGAAAATAGGTGACGGTGAAAATAGGTGACGGTGAAAATAGGTGACGGTGAAAATAGTGACGGTGAAAATAGGTGACGGTGAAAATAGTGACGGTGAAAATAGGTGACGGTGAAAATAGTGACGGTGAAAATAGTGACGGTGAAAATAGTGACGGTGAAAATAGTGACGGTGAAAATAGTGACGGTGAAAACAGTGACGGTGAAATAGTGACGGTGAAAATAGTGACGGTGAAAATAGTGACGGTGAAAATAGTGACGGTGAAAATAGTGACGGTGAAAATAGTGACGGTGAAAATAGTGACGGTGAAAATAGTGACGGTGAAAATAGTGACGGTGAAAATAGTGACGGTGAAAATAGTGACGGTGAAAATAGTGACGGTGAAAATAGTGACGGTGAAAATAGTGACGGTGAAAATAGTGACGGTGAAAATAGTGACGGTGAAAATAGTGACGGTGAAAATAGTGACGGTGAAAATAGTGACGGTGAAAATAGTGACGGTGAAAATAGTGACGGTGAAAATAGTGACGGTGAAAATAGGTGACGGTGAAAATAGTGACGGTGAAAATAGTGACGGTGAAAATAGTGACGGTGAAAATAGTGACGGTGAAAATAGTGACGGTGAAAATAGTGACGGTGAAAATAGTGACGGTGAAATAGGTGACGGTGAAAATAGTGACGGTGAAAATAGGTGACGGTGAAAATAGTGACGGTGAAAATAGTGACGGTGAAAATAGTGACGGTGAAAATAGTGACGGTGAAAATAGTGACGGTGAAAATAGTGACGGTGAAAATAGTGACGGTGAAAATAGGTGACGGTGAAAATAGTGACGGTGAAAATAGTGACGGTGAAAATAGTGACGGTGAAAATAGTGACGGTGAAAATAGTGACGGTGAAAATAGGTGACGGTGAAAATAGTGACGGTGAAAATAGTGACGGTGAAAATAGTGACGGTGAAAATAGTGACGGTGAAAATAGTGACGGTGAAAATAGTGACGGTGAAAATAGTGACGGTGAAAATAGTGACGGTGAAAATAGTGACGGTGAAAATAGGTGACGGTGAAAATAGTGACGGTGAAAATAGTGACGGTGAAAATAGTGACGGTGAAAATAGTGACGGTGAAAATAGTGACGGTGAAAATAGTGACGGTGAAAATAGGTGACGGAAAATAGGTGACGGTGAAAATAGTGACGGTGAAAATAGTGACGGTGAAAATAGGTGACGGTGAAAATAGTGACGGTGAAAATAGTGACGGTGAAAATAGTGACGGTGAAAATATGTGACGGTGAAAATAGGTGACGGTGAAAATAGTGACGGTGAAAATAGGTGACGGTGAAAATAGTGACGGTGAAAATAGTGACGGTGAAAATAGGTGACGGTGAAAATAGTGACGGTGAAAATAGTGACGGTGAAAATAGTGACGGTGAAAATAGTGACGGTGAAAATAGGTGACGGTGAAAATAGTGACGGTGAAAATAGTGACGGTAAAAATAGGTGACGGTGAAAATAGTGACGGTGAAAATAGTGACGGTGAAAATAGTGACGGTGAAAATAGTGACGGTGAAAATAGTGAACGGTGAAAATAGTGACGGTGAAAATAGTGACGGTGAAAATAGTGACGGTGAAAATAGGTGACGGTGAAAATAGTGACGGTGAAAATAGTGACGGTGAAAATAGTGACGGTGAAAATAGTGACGGTGAAAATAGTGACGGTGAAAAGTGAACGGTGAAAATAGTGACGGTGAAAATAGGTGACGGTGAAAATAGTGACGGTGAAAATAGTGACGGTGAAAATAGTGACGGTGAAAATAGTGACGGTGAAAATAGTGACGGTGAAAATAGTGAACGGTGAAAATAGTGACGGTGAAAATAGGTGACGGTGAAAATAGTGACGGTGAAAATAGTGACGGTGAAAATAGTGACGGTGAAAATAGTGAACGGTGAAAACAGTGACGGTGAAACGTAGTGCACCCTTTTAAGGGAGAAGAAACTTTATATACGCATCGCCAGTCACAGGTTAGACTACCACTGGGTAAATCACTCATTTTTACTTTCTTTTCTTCTCCAACTGGTAGTATTGTTTCAAGTGGGTGTATCGATCTTACTGGCTGGATCTACCAAACTAGCTGAATTGGTCTGACTGGCAATCACGTCAATTAATCAAAATTGATTTAGGTCGATTTTGTTTATTTGATCGATACAATTACCCCAATAAAGTTGATTAGATCGATTTAAGCGGTAATAGAAGTGATAACAGCTTAGCAAGTTTAGCCTACAATTGTACACAATCTTTTAAAAACCAAGCTTTAATCATGTCATCATCAATCATCTTATAATGCGAATTTCTATCCACGGGTACAATCCGCGGATTTTTCAACAATCCGCGGATTTTACCCTCGGATTTTTCGTTATTGCTACGGGGGCAGAAGCTGCTGGTCTTACAGTCAGGCTTGGTGTATTAATTCTACCTAGGAACATGCTTTTTTCTTACTTTTGCTTTACTAGTTTCAATCTTTATAGTAAATTCGGCCCATTCGTATTGTTATGTTATAGGTGACAAAATGTACCGGCTAAGTTTTGTTATACACCCAGTTGGTCCCCAAGCTAATTTTTTAAAAAGATTTTTAAATGTTTTTTTTTTCGTTTTTAACTGATTTTGAGAGGCTGTAAGTACTTTCATCCGCCAAATTATTCTTTTACCCCGCCGAATTATTCATTTATCCCCCAAATCGTAAAAATGAGTGTTTCTCGGTGTTTTAAGTCGTAAATTTTTTTTGATCATCACGTAGCTCTGAATTTCTAGTTTCTGATAAGCCATCAACTGACTCCTTGTTGTTGAGAAAAGTTTGAGAAATACCATTTTTTTGAAAGAGGAGTTGTTTCATAAAAATGAGTATTTCTCAAACTTTTCTTAACAAAAAGAGTCAGTTGATAATGGCTTATCAAAAACTGGAGATTCAGGGCTACATGATGATCAAAAGAAAAAAATTTTACGACATAAAAACATCGAGAAATACTCATTTTTACGATTCGGGGGATAAATGAATAATTTGGCGGGAATTATAATTAAAATAATAATTAAAATAATTTTAGCCATTTTGAAACAAATTGAAAAATTCCAAAAAAATTTTTTCTGGGCCGCCAAAGATACGGCCTATTTACTTGCCTGATTTGGGGTACATTTTGAAATTTCGTACAGAGGGATTATAGAATGAATACAGTTTTGCCATGAAATGCAATTGCAAACCTTTTGTTCAGGTCCGAACATGTATTCATTGTTAATGGGGTAGGGCCACATTTTTCCCTTTTTAGTCCACTCTATTTGCTCCTCTATTGCGTTTTTGGGTCAAGCATCTTCTTATCCAATAAATTCAGCTGATCATCCCAATCCTTCCAGAAACCAAGACTGCGTTCTTGCAAGCCGTCTGTGCTCTCAAACAAAATTTTGGTTTTCATTTTAGATATATCTGAGAAGTCGAATAGTCGATTGTTGTCAGTGTATTTGGGCTCAACGGGTGGTCTGACAACATGTCTTCTAGGCGAAGGCACATAGTCGGATGACAACATTCTTACGTTGTCGCTGGCAAAGAATGGTCTTGAAAATTTGCGGTTGTCAGTTTCTCTGAAAATAAAATTCATTATTATCGAGACAGCAATTTACGAGAAAAAAATTTTTTCATAGTTCGAAAATATAAGATTTTTTTAAAGAAAGATTGAAAGAGGCTATACTATAGAATCCCGCCCCCAGCTAGCAAAAAATTTACTTTTCCTGAAGGGGAAAGGACCCGTCTCATTTTGATTCTCGTGCTCTGAATAGGCACGGAAACACTTTGGTTTCCGAAAAATCGAAAAAAAAAATTTCGATTTGCCTTGGTCCCCCAAGTAAAAAATTTAAGAAAATTCAAAAAAAATATTTTTGAATTCCCGCCAAAAACTCTCAAGCCCCTGCGCCCCGAAGGGGGCGCAGGGGCTTGAGAGTTAGAGATGCGCGCACGCACTTACCTTAGACATGATTCCGAGAAGTACTCTTGACCATAAAATGCATATAGAGTCTTTTTTGCCACGGCCCAGTTGAAAAACATGGTAGGACATCCGAAATAGTCCAGAATTCACTTTTTTAATATTTTGCCATGAAGTGGCCCTGTTTATTCCCTTCTCCTCCCAATACAGCCCTAAATTCCTTAAAAAATGTTTTGGCGGGAATTCAAAAAATATTTTTTTTGAATTTTCCCAAATTTTTACCTTGGGGACCAAGGCAAATCGAAAATTTTTTTTCACGATTTTTCGGAAACCAAAGTGTTTCCGTGCTATTCAGAGCACGAGAATCAAAATGGGACGGGTCCTTTCCCCTTCAGGAAAAGTAAATTTTTTGCTAGCTGGGGGGGATTCTATAGAGTTACCTTGAAAAAATTAAAAAGAATATATAAAGCTGGGCATACTCCCAACCTGAACAGAGTTAACGTTTCCTGCCAAAAGCTATTTTTTGGAATTTCGAACCTCAGTTTAGTTAGCCGATATTTTGGTTGGCTTATACTGATTTGGTTTGCGAAAAAGCTGAAATAGGTCATGAAAAAGATTATTTATCTCACGAAAAACAAAACTGACATTAAATTGGCATTTTTTCTAAATTTTTGTGTTAATTTTTCGAAAATTTTTTCAATAGCTTGTAGCCCAGAATCTCAGCTTTCTAACAAGCTATCAACTGACCAAACGATATTTCAATAGTTGGAGGAAAAGTTCTTCAAATGGACTAAATTTTCGGAAAAAAATGTGCTCTATTCAAAGACCTTTCCTCCATCTTTTTGAAACATCATTTGGTCAGTTGATAGCTTGTTAGATAGCTGAGATCCTGGGTTACACAATACTAAAAAGTTAACAAAAGGTATAACAAAAACTCAGAAATATTTAAGTTTTAAGTTTTTCGTGAGAAAAATAATCTTTTTCGTGACCTATTTCAGCTTTTTCGCAAACCAAATCATATTATGCCTTTTTGGTTACACTTTAAGGTTTAGAATTTAGCGATTTATTTCAATGCTACCTGAGTTCAGCGATTGTGAAGTCGAGTAGACTTTTGTCTTCTTCCGATATTTTTGACTCTTCCGCTCCCTCTTTGTCGTCTGAAGCTTCAACTGAATCCACTGCAGGCATATACAGCATGCCTTGGGCCTTTTCGAACAGCTGGTCTGCTTTGAGATTTGCTTGATTGTAGCCCATTTGGGGCTAAAATAAACCATTTTTGCAGTGGTATGTCTATTAAGGGAAAATTACGTTGTTTTTGATGATTTCTTGGAACAGCCTGACCCTGGTCTTATTGTAAGGCATGACTTCTCTGTTACGAGATTCATTGGAACTAAGAAAAATATTTTTGAGCTGAAATACCAAAGTCAACTTACAAAGCTGGTCTATCACCGCCAAACGACTGGAATCTGGATGGTGGTGTGAATCGAGAAGAGTATTGTTGTTGGTGGTTCAACTCCCAGCAATCGCCGGTATTCCTGCTCGTCAAAGAAGGAGGATTGAGTTGGCGTTCCTTCTACTTCACTAATGCCTTCTTTTTCAATTTCAATGAGCTTGGAAAGTAGTGTGTTTTTAATCCTATAAACTATTGATAAAAGTCTATTCTCACCATTTTGCAATATACCCCTGGGTATACAGTCGAACTCCGATAACCCGACACCCCTAGGGACCAACCTTGTGTCGAGACTGAACTGTACTCAGGTGGAAGTGTCTAGGAGGAGTACCCCAGTGAGTGGTATTTCGGTGGGGTGTCCAGGAGGGCAACTCAAGGAGGTGGTACCCAGGTGGGGGTGTCCTAGAAGTCCGACACTCTGTTAAACTAAATTTTTGACGGCTATTGTCAGTTGGGTTTTGACAGTCTGGTCCAAAATTTATTTATCGATTTTTTTTGAAAAAAAAAACCTGCAATTTCGCCAGTATAAGAACAAAATCACCATAAAAATTAGGCTTAAAGGGCATGGTCACTGTTACAATTTTGTCCCGGCCAGTTCAAAAATTTTCCCGAATCATTGAACTTCTGTACAGATTTTTCAACTTGGTCTTTAACAAAACTATACATAAAATTAAATTCTTGGCTTCTTTTGTTAGAAACCAAGCTGAAAAATCTGTACAGAAGTTCAATGATTTGGAAAAAATTTTGAATTCGCGGGGACAAATTCAAAAACAGGTGACCATGCCTTTTTAAGACTGCCATACGACCGGATACACATTATGACCGGATACAACGACCGGATACAGTTTTTCTGTAAAAGTTTAAAAAAGTATGTTAAACCACACGTTTGAGTCCGTCCTGACCTGCGCTAGCCTACCCCGAGCCTAAGGGCTAAGCCTGAAGGCTAAGTTGTTTGAAAAATCGAAAAAGTTAAAAAAATCAACAGGGGGACCAAGGCAAAATTTGACACTGTATCCGGTCATTGTATCCGGTCATAATGTGTATCCGGTCGTAAGTACACCCTTCTTAAAGGGAGGAAAATTTATATACAGTATTTCTTCTAATGACTGTATTTCAAAAAAATATAAGTATTTGATACCGTTTTCGACTAAGTCAAGTCTTGATATAAATACACAGTCCGGACCGGACCAGGTGTATCTTGCATCGAGATGTAATTTATATCGGGGTATCTCACGTGGAGACTCGACCGTAATCCGAGTATAAATAGTCAACCTGTGATGTTTCTCCGGTCATCTTCGCCCAAAATTTGACCAACTTGCTCTAAAGAAGCTTCAAACCGCTCAATGCATTAAACTGGTTCTTTCCTGTCGTCTCTTTGAGGTTGGACTGTTCAGATGATTCCAACAGTCTGGAAAATGACCAAATACATGGTGTGAAGTGGTTAGATTGAAAGGAGTTGTGAACCTACTCCTCGCTTTCTGCCTGTTTAAGCTCTTGACTGAAGGAGGCCTTGAGATCAGATATCAGACTTGATTTTTTGGTTGGTCTCAGTGACTCTTTCTTGTAACCTGTGGATTGTTTGGTTTTGAGGTAGTGAGCTGGTCACTGTGAAAGAAAAATCGATTTCAAACTTGGAAATGTGCTTGAATTCAAATTAATCCTAGATGAATAAGTTCAAGCTTGTGGCTTATCCAGACCTAAAGGCAGGGCTCGGAAATCAAAATTTTCAAATAAAGGACACTTTGGTAAAATAAAGGACATTTGGTCAAAAAGTGCCATTTTATCCAGTGCTTATTGATTTTTGAGCAACGAAAATAAAGATTTTGACCTATAATCTCGAAAATTCTAAAGATTTCGGATCTCAAATAAAGGACAACTCTTTAAATAAAGGACGTTTCCAAGCCCTGGGTAAAGGTAATAAAAATACACCTCAGTGTGTATAGCTATTTTAGAATTTTTTCGAAGGGCCTAAATTGTCCATTTAAAAAACTCGGCGGTCAGTATTATGCTCAATACAACTTTGGTAATTTTTAAGGCGCGTTCACAATAAGTGTGGGACTGTGTGAGATTCGGCATGTTTTCAACGCGGAAGAGCTATATAGTTTTCCTTGCTCTGTCGAGTGGTTTTAAGCATTAACTGAAAAAACGGCGTTTTCACACTTTTGTGCATCTTTTTGTATGAACAACGTTTTGGAAAAAAAATTTTCAAAAAAATTTTTTCATTCGGTTGTCGTAAATACCTCAACAATATGTCATTCGGAAGCTCGCGATCTACGCTTTATTTTGCACATGAAACTAGTTTAATCTGTTATAAAAATTAGCATATTCTACCTTTTTAAAGTTGCATAGACAAAAGTCGTGACTTGGTCGGTTCACAAAGGCAGCTGACCACCATATAGTAACTTTTTGTAAATTTTTTCGTTACCATCGTATCAGCGTGAAATTCTGCACAAGAAATACCTTCAAGACATACGGCCTTTTCCGTGTTAACTGAAGCTTTTCAACTGTTGGTACCATTTTAAAGACTCGGGACTTCAAAATAAGCTATGACAAGCAATATCTGATAAAAAAAATTGGGATAAAAGTGCTTAGGTCCGCACTCAAGACCACACTCGGGTCGACACTGGTCCGGGTGTGGGCCTGAGTGTCGTCCTAAGTGTGGACCAATGCATCTTTACCCAATTTTTTTATCAGAGGTTGCTTGTCAATAGCTCATTTTAAAGCCCTGAATCTTAGCTTCAAATTGGGTCAAAAGAAAAAAAAATTACAGCTCTTCCTGCGTTGAAAATACGCCAAATCTCGCACCCAGTTCCACACTCATTGTCAACGTGTCTTCGAATCGTACCCACCTCCGGTCTTCACTCTTTTCGTATAGTAAAAAACATAATTTGGAAAAATTTAAAGCATCGTTAATCAAAGCTTTCAATAAATTTACCTTTTTTCCCTAACATCAACCTGTTTTCAGCATGCTGTTTAGTCTCTCCTTTTGTTTGGTCCAATGATTTTTCAAGCCGTTCAACTTACTAGATAGCTTCTTTTTCTTTGGCTCAGTGACTAAATTTTTTTGCCGTTCAGGTGTGGATGCCGCCTGGATTACACGGGTAGTGGTCTGACCGTCTATACCTGGCTTCATTTTCATACTCACTGCATTTTCATCCAGGCTGGATGGTTGATCTAACTGATCAGTACTTCCAATTTGCGGCTGCTTTTGCCGTGAATGGACCACTTTTGCGGCCTGGCTTGCGTGACTACTTGTATCCACCTCCCAGAAGACTATCAATCATTGGATTTGGTTTTAATTCTAACTTTTCGATTGGTGTAGTAATAGATAGGTCAGCTGCGTTTGAGCTAGCACCTGCAGCCAGAGCATTCATCAGACTACTGACATTAGGAGCAGGTGCTGGCTTCTTGCCAGTTTTGGTGATTTTGGCTAAAAATAATGTAGTTTTATTTTATGCTGTCTTCTGCAATGCTTTCTACACGATTGGTCAAATTTTTCGGATTATTTGTTTTAGCCACAACTTTTTGAATTCGAGTTTTTATAACGAGATCTTGTTTTTATTTGAAAGAAGAGAATATGGGAATTCGTTTGACACTAAAAACAGTTGAAAAGTTGAAAAGGATAAAATAGTTTTTAATGGTCGTTTGAAGATTTCGTTAATTTGAAAAAAGAGTAATCTCAGGCTTAGTAACAATTCTTTTTTTGATCAACACAACAACAGCTAAGGTTGACAATAACGATGTTCAAAATTCACTCAACATTCCTGCCTCACACTTTGCACTTGAATTTCTATGCATCGGCAAAAGCGATTTTCGTAAAATGTGGGCGCCCGATCCAGCATCTCTCGTGGCAAATTGTCAAAAGCATTCTGAATTTGCGGATTTTTCACATTACGATTCCAGGCGTGGACTGGAGCTCCGTCTTGATGAAAAATTATCCGATGCATAGAAATTCAAGGGCAAAGTGTGAGGCAGTAATATTGAATGAATGTTGAACATCGTTACTGTCAACTTAGTTGTTGTTGTGTTGATCAAAAAAGAGTTGTTATTAGCCTGAGCTCACGCCTTTTTTTTAAATTAATCAAATCTTCAAACAACCATTATAAATTCAATTATTATTCTTTTTAATCGTTTTTAGTGTCAAACGAATTTCCATCTTCTCTTCTTTCAAATAAAAACATGATCTCGTTTGAAAAACGCGAATTTAAAAAGTTATAGCTAAAAGAAATAGTCCGAAAATTTTGGCCTACCCTGTATATGCCAAAATGTAAGTTTAACACAAAAAAGGTTTTTAGTCAAAAAAATGGATTTTTTAAATTCGAAAAATAAATTGGCATCAAAATAGACAAAAAAAAATATTCGAAAAATTTTAAATTCATTAGTGACAAAATGTTACACAGTCAGCTAAAAGACAACCATCATTCAAGTCCGAAAAATCGAAAAAAATGTCTTCATAAAACCAATGTAGGCCAGAGGTTACCTATTTGTGTGCCCTTCTTGGATACTTTCTTTTTGGTCGGGTTTGCGGTTGTGTCAAAATCAAATAAAGAGGTTTACTGCCACTATCATCATCTTTGCCACTGCTGCTCATGCAGACCAGTTGTCGATGCGCTCCAGACACTGGAATCAATCTCAGCCATTTGGTGCGAACACACAGAGCAGACATCCTCTGAAATGCACAGCTTGGTTCTTATAATAGTAATTTGCTTGGAAAAATTTTGAGGTAATTGATCACAAAAATGTCTATTATAAATAGTATTTAGTGGTGTAAAAATGATTTTTGTTCAAAATAAGTTTATTGCTAAAAATTTCTTGTAGAGTGTTTAAGTAAAGCATGTTTGGAAGAAAGAAAATTACAGATGAAATCGTGTGTACATGATAAGATTAAAACTATATATTATGGTCAAATTTGCAGGAAGTCTCATAATTTGTCGAATGAAAAGGGCGTGCCACCTGCCCTACCAGGTTGATCGACAATTTCTTACACTTTTTGCAATGAAAAAATTTATTAGTCAACCAAGCATGTTATTTTTTTCAAATTTTCAAGCTAAATTCTTGAAATTTTAGCTGAAAAATGTTGAAATACGCAGTGAAAAAATGATCGGGCTATGCGTTGGGTCAAACATGTAAGATAGAAAAATCCCCGAATTATGACAAATTTTTATACCGTCTACAAATGCAAATTATGGGAATGTGAAAGACCATCGCTGTTGACCACAATTGTCAATTGCTCAGATTCGAATTGCCGGTGGACAGTACTCTTTCGTTTAGCAGTTTAAAACTCAAAAGAGTATACTGCTAGACCAAAGCATGCTGTCATACCAATTCAAATTTCAGCAATTGCCCATGGTTCTGGAAGAAAGCAAAGGAGCTGTGGATGTATTAAGGCTAAGGCTACGTGATTTTCTGGGCATAAACAAGTAAAAATGGCACTTGTGCACTTCGGGGGCCCTTTTTTATTATTACCGTATAACCTATTTTAATCCCCCAGGGGGATTATTAATCAACCCTCCTCGGAGGGTGGGGGATTAATAGAGGGAGGGGATTATACTTCAACCTTTTTAGCGCCGAAGGCGCCGCAAATTTTTTAAAAACGTTATTTTAAAAATTGTAATTCTAATTTATGGAATTAAAAATCCGCCTATATTTTTGTCTTACGTGTATTTGACGTCTGAATTTTCGTCTCACCTTTCGCTTACTTTTTTCTTCCACATGATTTTGTATATCCAGAAAGCTACTTTGCGTTCAAAAGTCGACTTCAGCTGTACAACTGCTCTCCAACAAAGCCAGACCATATGCCCTAGTGGCGCGAAAGTATTCTCACCATTCCTTCTCGTTGCGTTTGGTAGCGATGCCGAGTCTCTCCACTCTACGCAACGCCAGTTTAATATTCCGTACATACTATTAGTGATCCATCAATCGCAGAAGTTGAAACACTGGAATAGCTTTTTGGGGGGGGGGGTACAATGGAATAGCGGCGTAATTTTTTTCCGAAAACCGAACTTTTAGTGAGGTAAACGTTAGAAAACAACTTCTTATCGTTTTTAGCGTAAAAAATTACTTGCAAGGGTCTACCATATGTTCCCTTGTTAGGAAACTTGAAAACACCATTCACAGTAAATAATAACAAGCCCCACCCTTCCGAAGTGCCCAAGTGCCTAATAAAATATCGACAAGGTACATAATATTCTGAAATACAGTCGACTATCCCGTTAAAGGGTCATTGCCACCTGTTTCGAATTGTCCCCCGCCAATTCAATTTTTTTTCCCTAATCCTTGAACTTCTGTACGGATCTTTTGGCTTGGTTTCTAACAAAGCAAGGCCTAGAATTTAATTTTAGGTTAAGTTTAGTTAGGAACCAAGTTGAAAAATCCGTATAGAATTTCAATTATTAGGAAAAAAATTTGAATTGCCGGGGACAACCGTTGTCGGGACGGCAATGGCCCTTTAAAGGGGCATGTTCACCTGTTACAAATTTTGTCCCCGCCAATTCAAAAAAATTTTCCCGCATCAATAAACTTCTGTACGGATTTTTCAACTTGGTTTCTAAGGCTCCCCTCATACTCCCGCGCAACACGAGTTGCGCAACAAAATTTCATAGGTTCTACAGGAACAATTTTTATTTTCGGTCGCAGACATCTTATACTCAAAATGACGGATAGAATCCAGCAAATATTTTAATAATAAAAAATTTTCAATCTGATATAAAAATGTTTTAGGAATAATCACAAGTATGTGGCAAATCGGCGTGTTGGGCAAGAAAGTGACGCAACACGCCGATTTGCCACATACTTGTGATTATTCCTAAAACATTTTTATATCAAATTGAAATTTTAAAATATTAACGGGTGGAACATAAGTTCGGAATGGATTTTCAATGCCATATTTCTTATTACTTTTATTATCATATCTCTTATCTGTTGATACTATTTTGTAGCCCTGCATCTCCTCTTTCAAATGGCATATTGTTTTTAGCTTGATTATTGTGGATAAGTCACCATTTGGGTCCAAACACTTGTCTGGTCGTTTTAAGAAGAATACCAGCGCTTTCATCACTTTAACTGGTCAAATGTTATATTGAATTTTGATAATCACGACAAAAATTTGCACATGTTGTAGCGCAGCTCAGGAGCTACAAAACCCATGTTACAGAATGATTTTCGAAAATTTCAGTGTTGAGATATGGCATTTTGAAAAAGACCAATTTCTTGAAAAATGACCAAAATTCAAAAAATTGGCAAAAACTTGCATATCGGTCATTTTCAAGAAATTGGTCTTTTTCAAAATGCCATATCTCAACACTGAAATTTTCAAAAATCATTCTGTAACATGGGTTTTGTAGCTCCTGAGCTGCGCTACAACATGGTGCAAATTTTTTGTCGTGATTATCAAAATTCAACATAACATTTGACCAGTTAAAGTGATGAAAGCGCTGGTATTCTTCTTAAACGACCAGACAAGTGTTTGGACCCAAATGGTGACTTATCCACGATAATCAAGCTAAAGCAATATGGCATTTGAAAGAGGAGATTCAAGGTTACAAAATGGTATCAACAGATAAGAGATATGACAATAAAAGTAATAAGAAATATGGCATTGAAAATCCATTCCGAACTTATGTTCCACCCGTTAATTATTAATTTTTATTAAATTTATTTTTATTCAATTTTAAAATTAAAATATTTGCTGGATTCTAGCCGTCATTTTGAGTATAAGATGTCTGCGACCGAAAATAAAAATTGTTCCTGTAGAACCCTATGAAATTTTGTTGCGCAACTCGTGTTGCGCGGAGTATGAGGGAGCCTAACGAAACTATACTTAAAATTAAATTCTAGGCCTTTTTTGTTAGAAATCAAGCTGGAAAACCCGTGCAGTAGTTTAATGGTTCGGAAAATTATTTGAATTGGCGGGGACATATTCAACAACAGCTGACCATGCCCATTAACATAATGGCAAAAAGTTTGTTCCCCCTTGGGCCGACACTTTTTTAACCCAATTTCAAAGTCTTTTACTTTTTCTTTTCGACAGTCTGGTCCTAAATTTCGCAAGGATTTCGATTTCGCCGATCGTTTTTACAAGAAGAAAAAAATTCTGGAATTCAAAGGGCACACTCTCTTGTCAACATAACGATATTTAAAAAAATAAAAAAGTGAAAAAAAAACGATCGGCAAAGTCAGAATCCTTGCGATATTTGGGACCAGACAGTCGAAAAAGAAAAGATAAAAGACTTTGAAATGGGCAAAACTTTTCTTTGTGGCCGAAAATCTCTTTTTTGTGGCCGGTTTCGTTACTTGGGTGATGAGCGACCGAAGAGAACAAAACCGGCCACAAACAAGAGATTTTCGGCCACATAAAAAAGTTTTGCCATTTGAAAATTGGGTTTGAAAAAAAGTGTCGGACCCAAGGCGGGAACGAACTTTTTGCCATTATATTAACGGGAGAGTCGACTGTAAAGGCAATTTCTGTATACGGGAAATTTATTGTAGCTGATCAAAGACTGGATAGGGCGTTGACAGTGTGCTGCAAGACATGGTGTCTGGAAAGTCAAGAAAATTTCCATCTCCTAGATAGAGGTTCAATTCGTTCTGGAAATTATTTTTTAATCAAATCCTAAATTTGATGCTAAGTGACAAACCCCAATCTCTTCGCTGCTGTTTTCTTGTGTCATTTGCATGTAGCCATAGGGATTTGCAGCAGTTCTGTTGGTCCATCGGTTTTGAGTTGAATTGTTCTGGTTACTAACTGAAACAGAACCATTGTTATTGTTGGTATTCGGCTCAATGGCTCCTTTGGGTTGTTGTTCATTGACAGATTAGAAGTGGAAGAAGAAGCTGGGGAAACAGAGTCGACTCCATTGGAAGAGTGGTTATCGCGCATGTGATTTTTCAGTGTCCTTGTGCCATTTGTCTATAAAAACAATTCTATAATGGTGAACAAAAGATGGAAGATCTGTTATGTCTTCAGGATTTTTTACATTTACTCAGAAATCAAAATGAAGAAATGTCTGATCAACTATAAGAGGGACTTTAACTCAAGAAAATTTTTAAGTGGACAGACCAGTTAGGCCTCAAACCAGTGCTTCCAAAATGAAAATGAAAAAACGATGAAAATGAAAATTTCGGTGAAAATTTAAATGAAAAACGAAGCTTTCATTTTCATTTGATGAAATGGATCGATGAAATGGAAAATGAAAATTTTCATTTTCATCAAACGAATAGTGAAAATTTTCGTTTTTTCACTGAAAATTTTGGCTTGGATACATTTGGCAAAACCGAAATTTGGCAAAACGAAACTTGTCGAAACAAAAATTGGCCGAACTATATGTATAACCAAATATTAAAAATGTAAGGGTTTTGGGGCGCTAGTAGCGAATAACACCCCCCCCCCCCGGGAATTTAAATTTCATGCTGAACATGGTTTGATAATAATAACATGAGGTTTTGTGTGGCATTTTCAAGTATTGCGAAATAATTGATTTTACCAAACGTCGGTTTTATTGACTTAAAATCGTGTAGGGAGTCAAGTTTGTTAGTAACAAATTGAGATTTCCATCAACCAAAATTCTTGGGTGATTATTACTCGGGTGGGTGAATATCTACCTCGCTTCCCAATAAAACTTAGAATTTAAAACTAAGCATTTTTTCTGACCTAAAATCGCCTGGCAAAACTGGTTTGTAAAAGACTAAAATTGCGATTTCACCCATCTGGCCTCCAAAATGTGGAGTGGGCACCAGCTGACCAAGTGGATATCCACCCTTATTGGCCTGAAATAAAATAGAGAATCCCAATACCTATTTTTCTATGAACCAACCGCAGTTTTGCTGGATGCCAAATGTACTAACAAACCCAAGTAGTCGTCCACTTGGATCAAAAAAAATTTTCGTTTTTGGGTTCCAAAACCTATTTTCTGTACCTATTCGAGCATTCTAAGGCTGGAGTTTAGAATGTGACCTTTTTCTAAAAATGGTCAAAATCAGTTTTTTTAGTTGTGTAACATTGTAAAAAATGCTCAGCATTCATTTTTATTGTTGGAAAGCCAATTTTTCAAAAAAAAAATTTTTTCGAACACAGGGGGGGTATCATGGTTTTTTAGTCAAATTTGAAAAATTTAAATTGGCGCCTTTTGAATTTAAAAGGGAATAAGGGCTGTATTGGGAGGGAAGGGAACAAAAGGGGCCACTTTTATGGCAGAACATTATAAATTGAATATCTATATTCTTCGACTGCCTCACCATGTTTTTCAACTGGGCCGTGGCAAAAAAAGACTCTATATGCATTTTATGGTCAAGAGTACTTCTCGGAATCATGTCTAAGGTAAGTGTGTGCGCGCATCTCTAACTCTCAAGCCCCCTGCGCCCCCTTCGGGGGCGCAGGGGGCTTGGGGGCTTGGAGTTGAGATGCGCACACCCACATACCTTAGACACAAATCACTCGAAAGTGACTCTGGATGCATGAAAAAGCATGCATACCAGAGTTTATTTATGCGGTAGGCCCAGTATTCAAAACTATGTTCAACATCTTCTTGTTAGTGGGCCCTGTGTGATCAGTGGCCCCCTTGTTGTCCCTTCCCCTCCCAATACAGCCCTTATTCCCTTTTAAATTCAAAAGGCGCCAATTTAATTTTTCAAATTTTGACTAAAAAACCATGATACCCCCCTGTGGTTCGAAAAAATTTTTTTTTTTTGAAAAATTGGCTTTCCCAACAATAAAAATGAATGCTGAGCATTTTTTACAATGTTACACAACTAAAAAAACTGATTTTGACCATTTTTAGAAAAAGGTCACATTCTAAACTTTAGCCTATATGACCACCACGCGGGTTTAGCGCCTTATTTCTTTGACCACTTCACTTAAGACGCCATGACGAAGAGGGAGACTAAACAAAAAAAAGTATAGAATAAAGTGAGAGTTAACCACTGACTTCAAACAAACAAAAAAATAATGAGACTCTCAAAGACTGAGTCTTCAAAGAACTTATCTCAAGACTGCATCCATGACTGTAATATGTCAAAATGGCCTTCTGGCCTTCCGAATGAGTGTATATAGGCTGCAATCTGTTTGCAAAAATTCGGATAACCAGCGTCCACATCACAAAACCACCATTTTCCAACCTGTCAAATTTTTATTCGAAACTGCTCAAAATATGTCATAGTTAATAGCTTAGCTCAATGCTTGGTCAATATTTGTAAGAAAATTACAAGAGCTACATGATAGGCGAAAAGGGCAGAGCTTTTCCTTGCTCCAAAAAAACTTTTTTGCTGCAAAAGGACTTTTTTGCTCCAAAAGACTTTTTTTGCTGCTAATTTTGTCTGCTGCAAAAAAGACTTTTTTTTGCTGCAAAAATACTTTTTTTTTTGCTGCAAAAAGAGAAAATTTTTTGAGACCGAAATCTTGTTTTGACTAACTAGAATCTCAATGGGCGCATTTTATAAATAATTTGAAAAAAGTGTTCAAACATCTTCTAAGTAAGTTTTTACTTAAGTTTTGCCCTGAAGTGCATACCGTATTCCCTCTAATAAGCGCGCCGGCGCGCTTATTTTTCAAACCCCCATAAATCTGAAAAATTTCGAGTCAATCTCGAAAATTTCGGGCGCTCAACCAAAATCTAAAAAGTGGAATCGGTAGAGCTGGTGGGAGTTAAGAAAATGCATTAAACAGCTTTGCAGAAAAATTTCTCTGAGCTGAGATATAGGTCCTCAAAGGAGGGGGTGCTCACTTATTAGAGCATGCGCGCTTATTAGAGGAAATACGGTAAGTACCATGAAGTCGACCTTAAAATTAAGGGAATCATTCAGATTGAGCATATAAATAATTATATCATGCCTAGAACAGTGCCTCGAGCACTTTATTATATATGAAAAGTCAGTTTTTGTCGCGAAATTTTCAGGCGGTACTTAAGTTGTTCAGCCAGACCCACCTGAGAAAAAGGGACTACCTAGGTTCCGAAGTGTGATTAATTGACCTGTGGACAAATTTACGTGTGGACGAATTGGCGGGCGCACGGATTGACCGTGGATGCACTGACTGTGGACGAATTGACCGCAAAATACGTATAATAATTGATATTTCTAGTGAGAAATGCTGCGAAGAGAGGCATGTGAAACAAAACAATATTTGCAGCAAAAAATCTTTTTTAAGCACAAAGAGTCTTTTTGCAGCGAAAAAAAGTATTTTCGCAACAAAAAAGTTCTTTTGCAGCAAAAAGAAGTCTTTTGGGAGCAAAACAGTCCTTTTGCAGCAAAAAAGTTTTTTGGCGCAAAAAAAGTCTGTTTGCGGGCGACGGTCTTTTCGTCCCCGGTCATATCGTCCGTGGCCTTTTCGTCCCAAAAGCCGCCAATTTGAAATTTTCAAACAGGTTCAGATCCATGTGGTAGCAGACATTTTTTTCTTGAATGACAGTCATATATTTGTATTTCTAAGACCCGTGAGCCTCAGGATGATAGTGTAGTCCCCTAGTACCTCCTCTAAATGGGTATCCACCTCCAGAATCCGAAATATTGGATTTAATTGAAAGTAATTAAAAATTATTGCACCTATCCATAATTGGTTTCTGAACACGGTTTTATAATGCTAAAATTTCCGGAACCCCAGTTCTGGAGTTTTTTCCTATGAATAGTTTTCTATCCTGTAGGGAATCCACGTGATAGTATGAAGGTTGTAGTACCGAGAAAGTAGTACTAAGTGGTAGTAACAAGGCAGTGACTATGAATCGGTACTCAGGTGGAAGTGCCTGGGTGGTGGTAGATAGTAATTTCTAGTTAGTGGTACATAAAAAGCAGTACTTAGTCGACAATACGAGACTGTTTATTAAACTATTTTTTGCAAAGCATCTGACCATGCTAGCAGCTGGATCATTCGGATCTCCCATGCACCAACTAAACCAAGTGGTCGTCCACTTGGATCGAATCGAAATCAATAACTTGTTTTTCGCACTAATTGAAGCATTCTAAAGATGGTATGACAGTGATAAAATTACATTTTTGCAAGATTTACGAAAACTGTGAAAATACCGTCAAAACGTAATTTACTACTGTCAAACCATCTTTAGAATGGGCTAAAGTTTAGAATGTGACCTTTTTCTAAAAATGGTCAAAATCAGTTTTTTTAGTTGTGTAACATTGTAAAAAATGCTCAGCATTCATTTTTATTGTTGGGAAAGCCAATTTTTCAAAAAAAAAAAATTTTTTTCGAACCACAGGGGGGGTATCATGGTTTTTTAGTCAAAATTTGAAAAATTTAAATTGGCGCCTTTTGAATTTAAAAGGGAATAAGGGCTGTATTGGGAGGGGAAGGGAACAAAAGGGGGCCACTGATCACACAGGGCCCACTAACAAGAAGATGTTGAACATAGTTTTGAATACTGGGGCCTACCGCATAAATAAACTCTGGTATGCATGCTTTTCATGCATCCAGAGTCACTTTCGAGTGATTTGTGTCTAAGGTATGTGGGTGTGCGCATCTCAACTCCAAGCCCCCTGCGCCCCCGAAGGGGCGCAGGGGCTTGAGAGTTAGAGATGCGCGCACACACTTACCTTAGACATGATTCCGAGAAGTACTCTTGACCATAAAATGCATATAGAGTCTTTTTTTGCCACGGCCCAGTTGAAAAACATGGTGAGGCAGTCGAAGAATATAGATATTCAAATTTATAATGTTCTGCCATAAAAGTGGCCCCTTTGTTCCCTTCCCCTCCCAATACAGCCCTTATTCCCTTTTAAATTCAAAAGGCGCCAATTTAAATTTTTCAAATTTTGACTAAAAAACCATGATACCCCCCTGTGGTTCGAAAAAATTTTTTTTTTGAAAAATTGGCTTTCCCAACAATAAAAATGAATGCTGAGCATTTTTTACAATGTTACACAACTAAAAAAACTGATTTTGACCATTTTTAGAAAAAGGTCACATTCTAAACTCCAGCCGTCATATATCTTACTGTGAGTGTTACATTTTGTTGTGCTTCTATCATCAATAATTTTGTTCAGTCTCTCTGCTTCGGGAATTCTCAAGTAGAGTGACGGAAGAGCTCATATATGATACGTTTCGGTTGGTGTCCTGCTGAATTCGTGAAGAATAAAGTCTACGAGAATCTCATTAGTGTTATTCGTATGTTTTGTATGTCAATAAAATTTTGATTTTTGTTTGCAGCTCATGAACCCGCGTGGTGGTCAATCATGGTCTCTCTCTACTCGATGGTGCCTCAAGAGAAGTGGAAAAGAATCAAGATGCTGAACCCGCGTGGTGGTCATTCGTGGTACTGTGATTGTTGTATTTCCTTTGTCTCAATATGGTCATAGGTAATTTCGCCAACACCATTTCGCCAACGGCGATTTCGCCAACGTCAATTTCGCCAACGGCAATTTCGCCAACAGTAATTTCGCCAATACAATTTCGCCAATGGTAATTTCGCCAACACATTTTCGCCAACAAGGATCCATAGTGCCCCATGATCTTTGGTCAATCCCTTGATTTCTTACTCACTTAATAGTTTCAATATATGCATTTTCAGCAACTTATTTGTTCGAAACACTCGAACACTTGTTCGAAACACTCAAAGCCCATTTTTAAGGTGAGTTCATTCACCGATTCCTGGGAGCAATGGCAGACCAATCACTCCCGAAACGCCTTTTTAAACCACCAACCCAAACATTCCACCAATTCCACAGTTTTCAGCAACTTATCTGTTCGACCCAAATTTGATTTTCGTTGCAGGTTGCGAAATGGAGTCAAACAGAAAAAAGCCTATGGCCAGCTATAATGTATATCTGGATATCAAACAGTCAAAAGCGCCAATGGTATTAAGCAATTTTGGAGATTCACAGCAACAGCCTACCATGACACAGCTAAATCAGTCTTCGGTGAATTAAATGGTTTGGTCAAAAGAAAAAGTCACGACAGATGTACTCAAAGTCCAATGGCGGCTGTGATAATTTCCTGAATGGTCATATTCCCAGTTTTACTGATTTTAAGATCAAGAAAAAAATGACCGCTGCAAAGCGAAAAGTTGTGGATAGTCTTGCTACAAGCACTCAAGCAATTCTGTCAACTGAAAGAAACAGGAGCTAGTGTTTATGAAATTGAGTCAATGCCCAAGGACAGCAACATCAAAGGAATGATCAACAATGCTCGAAAGCCAAAAAGAGCATGAGGTTATTTTTTAATAATGTTCTAGGTGTTGAACTGCCTTTTTAGATGTGGATAAGGAGTTGAAGGACTCGGTGCTGAGCTCTGACTTTACAGTCACCACCTGGAAGAGCGCTTTTAGGAGCTAGCGTTTATGAAGCTAGCGTTTAGGAGCTAGCGTTTATGAAAGTGTATATTTTTTCAACCTCATTTAGTCAGCTCTAAGCCAAACTGGCTTACAGTGTACCCTCGATATAGTGTATATTTTCCCGATCCCCGCGAGCTACACTGTATCGAGAGTTGACTGTAGTCAGAAATGTCTGGCAACCGCTTGAGACTGCTCAAAAATTTCAAATGTTCTATTAAGTCTGTGTCATTCTGACGCGCTTCTATTGGGGAGCTTCTATCGTTCTGTTATAAAAAAAGTTTGTATTGAGAACCTCAATATTTTCGAACTTTGTTGAGTCGTGTCATTTTGAAAGCATTAATTCCCAAAAACTAGGTAAAAACTAGTTTTCCACTAAAAACACCCAGGTCCCTAGTAACAACCCACGGTTTTCAGTGTGAGGTTGGTGTGATTTTCTAAAAATATTTTTATCAGGGTGTTGCCCACTCAATCGATAGAGAAAAATCTCAGCTACAAAACGGTGTAAAAACATCTGAGATAAGAAAACAAAATACGTAAGAAAAGTGTATATGAAGTGAAGTTTTTATTAAAAGTTGCGTGTCTATTTCTGATGTGAGTTTTTTCCTTTTGGTTCTTGTTGAAATTTCTTGTTGTCCAGGTGATCCGGCATCTCTACCTAGGTCCAGAGTGAGCTGCGCGCCGTTGTATTAGATAAGTTTTTATTTCTTTACCATCGCCGTCTCTTGTTTTTCTCGTTTTGTTTTCAGGTGGGGTTGCTTGATCCATCATCCAACCAGGTGAATATTTTACTTCACGATTTTCGGGTGTATTTTATTCAACTTCTAAGTCGCGGCTTTTTCGTCTTTCCGGTCAAATTCAAGGCGTTGGTTTTTCTTCCCTTCAAAGGTCAAGTCATCGATGGAACGGTCATCTAAAATTGTGTGGGTGGAGATTCGAGGTTGTCATACGCTGCATTTCAGGTGTTTCAAGTGACTAAAGCTGGATTATTTGTGGACATAGGTCCGTTGACTTGCTTCGTCTCCAGGGCATGTTTTTAAGTTGGCAAGGTTGTTTTACCGGCACATGTTTTATTTTAGCAGTGCGTTCACTCACTTACCTTAGACATGATTCCGAGAAGTACTCTTGATCATAAAATGCATATAGAGTCTCTTTTTGCCACGATCCATGTTGAAAAACATGGTAAGACAGCCGAAGAATGGCCAAAAAAATTGACTAAAAAGTGGCCCCCTATTGTTCCCTTCCCTCCCAATACAGCCCATAATCCCTTTAAAATTGCTTTTCTAGCCTTTTTACGACAAAATTATTACTTAAAAATGATTTTTAGATACCGTATTTCTTCTAATATAACCACCCCCTTTGGTTCAAAATCGTGTTCTTGGCATTGCGTTTTCGACCCACTTTTTCGTCACTTCTCTCAGGCAAGTTATGACCCATTTTGTAGCCAGTGAGATGAGCTACACAAGGAGTGGTAACTTGCTTGGGAGAAGTGATCGAAAAGTGGGTCAAAAACACAACGCCACAAACACGTTTTTTGAATTTAGGGGGTGGTTATATTAGAGGAAATACGGTACTCTGAAAAACTTGATTTTTGGGGGGGGGGGTATAAGCCAGTAGGGTCGATTTTTCAGCTCGGTTTCTAACAAAACAAGGCCTAAAATTTAATTTTAGGTATAGTTTGGTTAGAAACCAAGTTGAAAAATTCGTACGTAAATCCAACGATAAAGAAAAAAAAATTGAATTGGCGGGGGACAACCGTTGTCGGAGACGGCAATGGCACTTTTTATACTCGTGAAACCGTTTCATTGAAACCTTTTTGTTTTTGCCAATTATTATTCTGAAAGTCGCCAATTTGAATTCTTTCAACGGATTCATAAGTAAATCGACCCTGCTCTACAATTTTCTTCGTGATGTCAACATCGAATTTTTTCAGCAAAATCGAGATACGGCATAGTTTCAAGGTAGTTTCAAGGGTTTCCCATTTCCCATGAAACCCTTGAAACTACCTTGAAACCATGCCGTATCTCGATTTTGCTGACAAAATTCGATGTTGACATCACGAAGAAAATTGTAGAGCAGGGTCGATTTACATAGGAATCCGTTGAAAGAATTCAAATTGGACGACTTTCAGAATAATAATTGGCGAAAAACAAAAAGGTTTCAATGAAACGGTTTCACGAGTATAAAAAGTGCCAATGGCTCTTTAAATACTATCCGCCATAAATATTGCCCGCCGTAATCTAGTTACGACCTTTGCGTCAAAATTTTGGCGTGTTTTCTGCTAGAGACAAATCTTAAAAAAATTACGTCAACTATTTCATAAAACCGAAATTTGTTTTTAGAGCGCTCATTCTGCCCTTGTGCATCGCTCTAAGTCGGTTGCTCTCTCTTTTCTTTCTCGCCTTCAAAGAAGTTTCATTTGGTTGTCACTCGCAGTCTAAAATCAAGAAAGATGCTAGAAATACTCGCCAATGAGTTTGTCGTCATATCAATTGTGTTGGTCACTGCTGTAACTACAATGGGGAACTGCTGTAAAAAGGTTTGTTATTTTTCTCTTTCCATTTCTGCTTATTTTTTAAGTTTTGTTTTGTAGAAGAAGGTCACGCCTCCTGATGCCGCTCCTGTCGCTGGTGCTGCCGCCGCCGCTCCTGCTACGCCTGGTGCCACTCCTGCTGCCGCTCCTGCGACTCCCGCCGCTGCTCCTGCTACTCCTGCTGCCGCTCCGGAAACTCCTGCTGCCGCCCCTCCTGCTACTCCCGCCGCTAATGATCAAGGTCCTAAGGCTCCAGCTGCTGGTGGTATTGCAGGTAGCCATTTCATTGTCTGTCAGGAAGTTTGGATTTTTAAATTTTTTTAGGAACTCATGATCCGAACTACCAAACTCTGGCTGGTGTTGCTGGCGACTGTTTCGGAGCCGACAAGAAAGCTGAAGAAGGAGGTCCTAAGCCGCCAGCTGCCGGAGGAATCGCCGGTCCGTCAATTTTTTCCAGTATTTGGTTTTGGCTGCTGAACATCTTATTTAGGGACTCATGATCCGAACTATCAGACGCTTGCCGGGGTCGCTGGAGACTGCTTTGGTGCCGACAAGAAAGCTGATGGCGGAGGTCCAAAAGAACCTGCTCAAAAGGATGGCGTTGCTGGCACGCACGATCCGAACTATCAGACGCTGGCTGGTGTTGCTGGAGATGTGTTCGACAAGAAGGACGGTGATAAGAAGGCCGATGAAAAGAAGGATGAACCCAAGAAACCAGAGAAGGAAGGGAATGCTGGTCGGTTTCTTCTCTTTTTTACCTAGAGTAAAAGACTTTTTTCAGGAACGCATGATCCAAACTACCAAACTCTGGCTGGCGTTGCAGGTGATGTGTTCGACAAGAAAGATGAAAAGAAAAATAGCAAAAAGAAGAGAAAAAGTCGGGCTCAAAGAAATCAGGTTCGAAAAAGGAGGGTTCCAAGAAGGAGGAGAAAAAGGAAGAGAAAAAGGGCGACAAGAAAGAAGAGAAGAAAGATGCCGATCCCAAGAAGCCTGAGAAGGACGGCAAAGCTGGTATTATTTTTATCTCGATAAAGTTTTACTGTGATTTCAGGCTCTTTTCAATTACTCTTCTTTAGGCACTCATGATCCGAATTATCAAACGCTCGCTGGTGTCGCTGGAGATGTGTTCGATAAAAAGGACGGTGACAAGAAATAAGTTTGCATCTACTACTGAACATGGAAATCTTCTCTTGATCAGCAATTCTCTCTGTCTGTATGCAAATTCTTCTGCTGAATAAAAATCTAAATATTTCTATCTTAACATCTCTTTTTCTAGGATTCTGAATAGTATAGAAATCAGTTTCGTTTCTGAGCATTGCATGCTAAACCGTGATTACTGTCGAATTTTTGGTAAAGGGACGTTTCAGCACTTTTTTCAAATGAAAAAAAGGGCGAAACGTTTCGTCTGAAACGTTTTGCTGAAACGATAACGCACCGAATTTTTTTTTATTTGTTATGAAAGTAAAAAACCAGCAACTTTTTGTACAGATAAAATTTAATTGTCACGTTGGGTAAACGTAACTCTCAGTATGGTAACTGTGTTAATTTTTTAGATGAATATTGTTACTGACCGGGAGAAACAGAATGTGTTTGAAACTAACGTTAAGATGTCGGAGCCGGGGTAGTTTTTACAATACGTCAAAATCACGCTGCCAACCGAAAAATGGCTATGTATCTCCTTGCCTGGTTGATTTCCGTAATAAGCATTATGATTTGTTTTAAATCTCTTTCATAATTTTCACGACTGTTGCACATCATCCTAAATGAAGTCGGAGATTTTCAAGGTATAGGGTCCAAAATTCGGAAATCGACCGTGCAAGTGTTTACATACACAATTTTTTTGGGTGGTCGTGCAATTTTAGTGAAATCTCTATACCTTTGTTTGAACTACCGTATATTTTTTCTAATAAAATCTCTTATGATTTTAGATTATCTTTACTTCTAAATGCGTTCTCTACAAAGTCTATCCGGTAGTTAGACTTTACAAAAGGATCTGTGACGGGATAATCAAGGTGATAATGTGCATGTACCGTATTTCTTCTAATATACCGACATGTCGGTTTATTTTTCAACCCTTCAAAAATCGTGAAAATTTTGGGTCGAACTCGACATTTTCGGGTGAAAATCCAAAATCGAAAAAGCGGAATCGATAGAGCTCGTGGGAACTAAGAAAATGCAATAAATAGCGATGTAATTTTTTTTCTTCGGACTGAGATACGGTCCTTTAAAGTAGGGGGTGTCGGTTTATTAGAGGGTGTCGGTATATTAGAAGAAATACGGTACATGATATTGTTCGTTGCTCATATTTTGTTTCAGATTTCACGGAATACATTTGGACATGATTTGGTGGTTTCGGACGCTTTGAAGAAAAATGTCGTCGTTCAGCTTCGTATGGAAGATCAGGCTAACTTGAGATTTTTATTCCCCTCTACAAGGTCCAATTCTTGCTGCTGGGTTAGTATGTCATATAAATTTCCTTACAGACAACCATATCTCTTATAGGCGCTCAATGATCTTGCTTTGTTGTGCGTGGACTTCGCTGATGATATCACTACTTCTAAATTTGTATCTGTCATCCAGAGGTGCCGAAAACCATGATAATGAAATCTCGATCAGCAATGGACAAGTTGTAGTTTTTCGAAGGTTACTCATTTTATATGTTATTACGTCTGTGATTGGAGTTTTGACCAATAAAAGGATCGGGCCATAAGCTCCACTGCCACAACTTTCATGGGTATCTGGAGAACTTTAGATACTTTTCAAAACTCGAGCTATTTCTCGGAGGACCAGTTTCAAATAAGAGTTTTTAGTGAGAGTGAGTGAGTTAGCAAGTTAAGTGTAGTTTAGTGCAGTGCACTGTAATTGCCCTTCAAGAGTAGGGTTGGGATATTGTCCGACAATTGCAAACGCGGACAATTGTCCGGACAATTGCAACCCCTCTGGATCCGACATTTTGACTGATTCACCGCAGAATTGTCGGATAAATTGATAATAGTCAATTCTCAATTGTCAATTGTCCGACAATTGTAAATTTCGTCGGACAATTGTCATTGGTCAACCCTATTCAAGAGACAGAGGGCCAATTGGAAAAACATTATAAATACCTCTGAATTCTGTATATATTAACCAGTTCTGCAATATTGAAAAAAACTTACAAATAACGGGACAGGTGTCGCAGAAGATGAAGAAGGATAAACATTCGGATAAGCTACTTGGTGTTGAGTGCCGAATCCCTGAACCACCTGCTGGGGGTGATGCATAGGGCTGTTGAAGTGGTAGTGCGTGGCATGAGCATACCCTCCTCCATAATTCGTGTTGGTCCTGTTAAGATGCTGCTGAGCCTGCTGGTCCATTTGAAGCTGCTGATGTTGTTGATGGAAGCTTGTTGAAGGAGGTTGGTGTGACTTGTGCAAGAAGCATAATGCTCACTTTTCACCGGATTTCGATGCTGGTTCAGGTAATCGTGCCAGTGGTTTTGCTGCGTGCCAGGATTGTTGGCCATAACTGCAGTTGAAGGGCAATTGGATTGCGAAGATTCTAAGGACTTTTGTATTTGGAGGTATGGTGTTATTTGGGATGGCATCTGATTGTAGAAGGCAGCCATAGCAGCCGGGTTGTTGAGCATGAACTGGTAATTTTGGGCAATTTGGGACACAGGAGCTGTTTGAGGTACTCTACTCGGTTGAGCATTTGACTGATGTAGTTGGAGGGCAGGGGAGCGGGGAAGTGCAAAAGACATGTCATGGTTGCTGTATTGTGCAAATTGTTGATGGTACAGAGCGTATTGGGCATATTGCTTTTGGTTCATGGTATTGGGAACTGGGTTGAGTGGTCTTTTATTGGCCTAGAATTGGATTCATCCAGAGCTCTTATGCCGTTTGATTAATCAGAAAAGTTTTAAAGGGAGTGGGCGGGGGGGACTTTATATACGCATCGCCTGTTGTCGAAAGTTCAAGTCCCTCTGGGGTGTTTTAATATACTTTTTCAGTAAGTTTTTTGACTACTAGGGACAAAAATCATCAAGCAATCGATTGCAACTATTTACAGCACTGATTTGATGTCAGCAACTGCCTCAATTTAGCGATTTTGAGCAAATGACCACCAAAATAAGAGGAAACCATCCAAAATGATGCATACTCATCTTTATATAGCCTGAGCCTCCACCAATTTTATTAATTTGTCCATTCGTTTAGTGATTTTCTAGAGTCAGAATTTCATGGCGAACAAGATAGACATTTTTAAACACCAAAACCACTTCAGAAAATCAGCTAGCGAGCGAAGGTTTGAATGAGTACCATTGAGGGGTAGGGTTTCAGTGTTATTTAGGAACTGAGATTTTTTGCGATTTCAATCTACATGATTTTATACAACCGTATGCTGAAAATGACGGCAAGAAGCAAGGCTACATTTTGAGTGTAAGGTTGCAAGTGAGTATGCAAATTAAAATTGGGAAAAAACGTCAGTTCCAGGATACTGCCGAAAAGTACTGGATAGTCATATTGAGGATTTCATCAAATCTGACATGGTTCAATGTTTTTTCTTTATTTTAGCTCTAACTTTATACAAACTTTTTATCTGTATGATAGCTCAAATGAAAGCCCAGAACCTTGGCTACATTTTGACACTAAACTTGTAAATAAAAGAAGAATAACACAGGGTTTGCACCCAGTGGTAGTCGAACCTGTGACCTAGTACGATGCGTATATAAAGTTTTGGGACAGGGCTGATTTGCCGTCGCCGTATTCGCCGTCGGCTTGATTCGCCGTCGTCTTAATTCGACGTCGACGGAATTCGCCGTCGCGAAACGGTGAATTCAGAGCAAAGTGGCGCAAAATACCGTTTTGTGACGGCGAATTCAGGCGACGGCGAATTAAGACGACGGCGAATTAAGACGACGGCGAATTTTGCGACGGCAAATTAAGCCGACGGCGAATACCGCGACGGCGAATCAGCCCTCTCCCAAAGTTCCCCCTTTAACTTTCAACAAGAGATTTGATTTGTCTGATTTCGGCAAAACAGTACCCACTGACGCAAACACTGATTGCTATTTGAACCGCTCTCTCAAAAATTGGCCAGTGGATAAGGTTTTCGAATTTTTTATGGCGAAAATTTACTTTATTTTTGCGCAAATACACTTTTTGGGCAAAACTTTTTTTGGGGCAGAAATACTTTTTCTTGTGGCCGAAAATCTTTTTTTTGTGGCCGAAAATCTTTTTCTTGTCGCCGAAAGTTGGAACATATTAGCCCTTTTATGGTATTAGGTGAATTGTGCATTAGGTAGGGTTGTGTACCAGTGTTATATTTTTATTAGACTTTTGTTCTGGTTTTTTCTGTACTTTAATAACTTTCGGCAATTTTTTTCGGCCGCGAAAAAGAGATTTTCGGCCACAAAAAAGTTTTGCCCACACTTTTTCATGGCGCAAAGATTATGTGGCGCAAATAAACTTTTTTTCGGCGCCTGACCAAGTGGTCGTCCACTTAGATCAAAAAAATTTTTATGTTTTTGGGTTCCGAAATAAGTTTTCTGTACTAATTCGAGCGTGCTGAAGATGGGTTGACAGTGGTAAAATCACGTTTTATGGAGAAATTTTTGAGTTGTTGCTAACGATTGATTTTGATAAATCAAGAATTAGGAATAACTCAAAAATTTCTCGATAAAATGTGACTTCACTACAGTCAAAACTCGATTTAACGAAACTCTATTTAACGAAAAACTCGATTTAACGAAACTCAAGTATCGATTTGGTTGGATTTCACTAAATTAGAGTAAAATAAAACTCGATACAACGAAAGTCGATTTAACGAAAAACTCGATTTAACGAAACGTTTTGGCGGTCCCTACTGGGAAAGTCGACACTCGATTTAACAAAATCGTCTAAAAATTCATGACCGAAACTAAAAAATGCCGTTTTTTTTTTTCGAAAATTGACGTCTTTTTCTAGAAAATGACGTTTTGTTTCAAAAAACTGCCGTCCTTTTTCAAATTTTGAATTCGCGATATTACGCTATGCCATTTCGAGCAAGACTAAGATATTTATCATTTGAATGAACCCCAAATTGAAAGAAGAATGCAGCGATTCCCAAGATCACCGAGCATGAGTTGGATCTTTGCCCAAGCCACCTTATTTACCCACTGACGCAAACACTGATTGCTATTTGAACCGCTCTCTCAAAAATTGGCCGGTGGATAAGGTTTTCGAACGCCGTCAGGAGATGAAAGTTATTCATTTTTGATCTGAGTCTTGTGAGGTTCATTTAGAGGTGTTTGTTGGATCTGATTATTTGTCGATAAATAATTTAATGAATAAAAAAAGTTGCAAAGCTCGATTTAACGAAAATTTTTAAAATTTAAGAAAGCGAAACCCGATTTAACGAAACTTTTTGGGCGGTCCCTTGAAATTCGTTAAATCGAGTTTCAACTGTACTGTCAAACCATCTTCAGCATGCTCGAATTAGTACAGAAAAATTGTTTCGGAACCCAAAACATGCAAAAAAAATTGGATGGGGTTCTGAGCGATTCTAAGGGATGATGTAGAGCTTGCTGGTTCGAATCACCGGGGGTGCACACTTTATTTTTTTCGGAAATAATTTTAGATTTTGTATCTATGCGTTCGCGTTTGACTTTTCAGGTCATTTGGGTGAATATACACCTACTCTGTAAGTACCCGTGCTGTTTGACTTAAAATTTTGGCCCAATTTGGCTACATTTTAGTGTATGAAACATGTGACTTGTAGAAAAAGTCAGAAAATATCAACCAAACTAGTCAAAGAAAGACCCAAAAACCTATCGATTTTCGGAAGTTTGGCCTATTTTAGCCTATAAATAATCTCCTGTTACTGTGAAACATCGCGCCGATGATTTTGTCGGATAGCTGAGAGTGTGAGGATAATTTTGATATTAAATTTAAATACAAGAAGGTAGAAAAATAAGGGTTTCCTCCGGTAGTAGTCGAACCTGTGACTTACCGTATTTCCTCTAATTTCTCCCCTCCCTCTAATTACTCCCCCCCCTAACTTCAAGTGGTCTGAAATTTCTGTTTTCATTTATTGTTTGAGCTGTGTAAAAAGTGCCTGAGAGGGATTTTAAAAATCTAACAGGCACTTTTTACACAGCTCAAACAATAAATGAAAACAGAAATTTCAGGCCACCTAGAGTTTGAAAAAATTGCATGCCTCTAATTACTCCCCCGGGGAGAAATTAGAGGAAATACGGTAGGCGATATGTACCGTATTCTCTCTATTAGTTCCACATGTGGGATTATTTTTCAATCGTCCGAAAATCGGAAAAATTTGGGGTCGATCTCGAGATTTTTGGTGAAAATTCAAAATCTAAAGAGCGGAATCAGTAGAGCTCGTGGGAGTTAAGAAAATGCAATAAACAGCTTTGTTAAATTTTTTCTCTGAGCTGAGATACAGGTCTTCAAAGTTGGGGGTGTGGGTTTAATAGAGAGTGTGGAACTACAGTCGACGCTCGATATAACGTCCCGAAAAAATCACGAATTTGGTCAGCTTTGACTAAAATTTAGTCAAATGAACGCTCGATATAACGTCCCATTTTGGCCGGTCCCTTGAGGGACGTTATATCGAGCGTCGACTGTAATAGAGAGAATACGGTATATAAATTTTCCTCCCCTTTTAACACTAAAGATTATTCTGCTTCATCCTTGCAAAATTGCTTTATTTACCGAAAAAGTCCACTTACCGCTTTTTTAACTGGTGTCACAGCTATTTTTTCCTTGTTTGCAGCCGGGGGAAAGTTTTTTGAGCTGAAGGCGATGGGGCAACTGCATGATGAGTTTCATTTTTGACCACTTTCTCTCGGAGAAATCTGTAAAAGCTTCATTAAAACCTTTCAAAACCTTCAAAAATCAACTTTTCATGGAGGCGCTTGACCTCGAAGCTGCTTTGCATCTGGGTCTTCAGAAAGGCTTTTAATTCAATTTCTTTGCGCTCATTCTCTTCCCTCAGACAGTCGGCATTTAGAGCTTTGAATGCTTCTTCCGGCGAAGGGTAATGCTTCTTCGGTAAGTTCCTGAAAAACAGGATTTGGGTTAGAATTAGAGATATTATACTGGCGTCAAAATACATACTCCAGCTCTCTCATCTGATTTAGAATAGTATCCTGCAAAAATATTGGTTTTGGGCGTGTAATTCGTGCAGTTTAAATGGCGTAGAGGCGTTAGGGCCTTTTTTTCACTTTTTGGCGTTCTGCCCTATGTTATATTTTAGCCACTTAGGCCTTATTTTTTTAACTTAGGCTTAGGCTCAGGGTAGGCCAGCGCACGTTAGCCGGGACTAAAAAATGTCTTAAGAACCACAAAATGGCTTTAAAATAAAGCCTATGTGGCTAAAGTATAACATAGGGCAGAACGCCAAAAAGTGGAAAAAAGGGCCTAAAGGCTACGACCCGTTTAAATGACCCAGTCTCTTCCTTATCATGGCAATTCGAAAGGTTTGAATGCGCGCGGGACCACCACATTTTGTCAATAATAATTTCGATATGTATTTTTGTTTAGAAAATGAATTTGTAAATTTGTTCAAAATTTAGAATCATTCAGTAGTCGAGCCCAACGTTGCTTGACAATGCCAGATCGGACATCTTATCCGCCTTTAGCTGCTCCACAACTATCACTGCCTTAAAGTGCTTTATATCGAGTATAAAATTACGTTTAAAACTTAAAATGCAAACGAAAAAATAATTCGAAAACATTATTGACAAAATACATGTGGTCCCACGCCTATTCAAACCTTTGAAATTGCCATGATAAGGAAGAGACAGGGTCCTTTAAACAGGAAATAAGGAAAACTATTATGTTTACAAAGGCAGTTTTGACCACCGTAGGCAGGTTTAGGAGAATAAATAGTTTCTATCCGCGTGCCTCTGTATCTGTAGAGATGTCTGTAGGTTATTAGATTGCGAAGGAGCAGATGGTTAACAATGTGAAACCGGGCTTTTGGTCAGAATTTTTGGTGAAAAAATTAGGTTCCTTTTATACAGTGCGTATCATAATGATAGGAAAACACGAGTTTTTGCAAAATAGTTAAGTTTTTTGTTCAAAAAATTCCTATTTTTCAAACACAATGTTGAATTACATCAAAATGATGCTATTCGTGATAAAAAAAAAGTGGTTGGTCTTGAGTGGAAATTTTTTACGCCCGCTAAACCGAAAAAATGCCGTATCATTATGATAGGAACTTTTAGTAAAAACACGTTTATTGACTCTATAACATAACCATTTGGATTAATAACAGATTTACAATTTAAGCCCTGAATCTTAGCTACAATTTGGTAGATCAAGCTCTTCTTTTTGATTATTCCGAGAAAAGTTATGACCATCAACAAAAAATTGTCGATTTCTAGTCAAAATCAAAGTAAATATAAGGAAAATGGTTGTTTGATCGCATAAATACTGACTTTTGTTAAAAGTTTCAATATCGAAAGCTATCAATTAATGCATTTTTTGAAAGCTTAATAATTTCTCTACAAAATGACATATCAACCTTTTTCAAAAGATTGCAAAAAGCCTAGAAACGGACGGTTGAAGTTGAAAGAAGTAAGAATGTCCTAAAATAAGGCAGAAATAGAGGTTTGACTAGAAATCGACAATTTTTTGTTGATGGTCATAACTTTTCTCGGAATAATCAAAAAGAAGAGCTTGATCTACCAAATTGTAGCTAAGATTCAGGGCTTACATTGTAAATCTGTTATTAATCCAAATGGTTATGTTATAGAGTCAATAAACGTGTTTTTACTAAAAGTTCCTATCATAATGATACGGCATTTTTTCGGTTTAGCGGGCGTAAAATTTCCACTCAAGACCAACCAATTTTTTTTTATCACGAATAGCATCATTTTGATGTAATTCAACATTGTGTTTGAAAAATAGGAATTTTTTGAACAAAAAACTTAACTATTTTGCAAAAACTCGTGTTTTCCTATCATTATGATACGCACTGTAGCTCCCCCCATACTCGGTTTTTTTGAAAAGTGACCCAAAATCACCTCCCGAACTCATTTTTTCTGTTCGGCACGATGAGAGAAGCATTCCTAAACACGTTCTGATTAAAAAATTTTTGCCGCTATTCCACCGAAAACGCGAATATGGGGAGGGGGAACTATAAGAGTGCCAAGTTTAGATGGAGTAAGTCAGTTTGTGTAATAATGACTTTTGGAAATTAGGTGAATCGAATAATTTGAAGGAAAACTTTTGCCCTGAAAATGCCGTCGATGAGTCAAGGCGATGAACAGAATAAGTGATGGATACGCTAACCTTACCCGAGTTTTTAAAAGCGATCCGGAAGGTTGGATTTTTTTTATCAAGAAAAGTTCATTAAAAATTTCAAAATGGATTGAAATTATCAGATGATATAATGAAATTGTTCATTATTTTGACATCCTTCTAAATTCATTTCCCACAAATAGCTACAGTCGACTCTCGATATAAGCACACATTGGAGTCAATTTGGTTGGTCAGCAAAGAAATAGGGCAAATAATACCTTCGATATAAGCACACTCGATATAAGCACACCCTCGGGCCGGTCCCAGGCTAGTAAAACTCCCTCGATATAATGGCTCATTTATAAACGTTGTCGTTGTCGTCGTCGTTGGAATATTTTTTTTAAAACCCTTTTTTTCGCCAACGACGACGACAGCGACAACGGCGACCTATTTATAAGAAATCCAACGACAACGACGACGCCAAGGACAACGAAATTTTTTATTCAAAAATGGACAAATTTCGCATTCTCAGACGAGATTCCTAGGGGAAACGTGTGGAGAAAACTAGTTAATCCTTGAAATTCTGACTTAAAATGCAAAATTTGTCTAATTTGGAATAAAATATTTTGTTGTGGTTGGCGTCGTCGTTGTCGTTGGCGTTGTCGTTGTCGTTGGCGCAAAAGTGCCTTTATAAACATTTTTTCCAACGACAACGATAACGACGACAACGACAACGTTTATAAATGAGCCATAAGCACATCCGCTTATTATGGGATAAAACGTTAACTTTGAATCGTTAATAAGGCGTTAAAATCTTGCCACGAAATATTTTCATTTCAAAAAAGGGTTCGTACTCATTTGCGCGCACTCATTTGCGCGCAGTCATTTGCGCGCAAATCAATTTCTCTCGAATTTTTCTTATTGAAAACTATTGTATTTCATTCAGAAGCGTGCCCCAAATACAGTCTCATAGTACCAAAATACTAAAACCAAAAAAAAAACTCAAACACACCACGGGGTAGCTGAGTGCTTTAACCACATGAATGGTTATACATTTGTTTCATGTACCAACAAAACCAAGTGGTCGTCCACTTGGATCAAATGAATATTCACGTTTTTGAGTTTCAAAATCTGCTTTCTGCACTAATTCGAGCATTCTAAAAATGGTTTGACAGCAGTGTTCCAAAACACAGAAACAGGATAAGAACATAACAGAAGTGACACATAAACAGAATTTTTTGAAAACAGAAACATAACAGAATTATGTTCTGTTTCTGTTCTCAACCAGAAACAGAACAGAATTCTGTTATGTTTCTGTTTTCAAAGAATTCTGTTTTCTTTCTGTTTCTGTGATGAAGAAATTCTGTTTTCTTTTATGTTCCTTGCCCAAACCAATTCTTTTTTCGTGACTATTTATTGCTCGAAAGTTTTTTGTTTCCGAGCTCCGATGATTATGTTCAATCCTTCAGGACCCAATGTCAAGTACTGCTGCTTACTTGTCGCAATCAAGTAATTCGAATTTACTTACTTAGGAGCTAGATGAATTGAGTGGTAAAACTTTTGCTGGCACCAAGTGGAACAAGATGGGCTTTTTTGAACGAAAAACAGAGTAAACTCACAAATTTCTTTTCAGTTATTTAACTTTTCGGTTGTTATGTGTCTGAAATAAATCTTCGATATGATGTGATTTTTCTCGATACTTTTTGGTCATTCTCTTTTAAAAAAGATCACTCTCGATAAAAGCACACTTTTGCCCGGTCCCCAGAGTGTGCTTATATCGAGAGTCGACTGTACTACAATCGAACCTCGCTATACCATAACTCAAGGGCGTCATGGCACATAACATTACATAATATTTTGGCTTAGAAACCTAATAATTTTAAATGCGATCAACAATCTTGTTTATTATGGAAAACCTATTTAATTTTGCCAACCACAAATCACCGAGCCACACAAGCAAAAATACTAACTGGACATGATCAATCTAATAAGTTCACTTTTTTGTTCATATTATCTATCCCTTGATGAACTTGACACCCTTCTCTATGTTCTTTTGAAGCTCTGGAATGGCTGTCTGCACCAATTGCTCCTCATACTTGCTCAGAGTTCCATAGCCATGCACTTTCTCCGCACCATTTGGACCTAGTTCCACTGGAGAAGCGAAGTAGTCCACACCTTGACCACATTGGAATGCACATAGGCACAGTGCACACTCTTCTCGCCTTTTAGTGCTTTTACCAAAGCGTCCACGAAGCGGGCTCCGGCATGTGCCATGGACAGCGTAGCGGACCCCTTAAGTTAAATACACATTTTTTATTCACCGAAAAATATGTGATTATATAATAATACAACAAAAACTTACAGCTCCAGCCTTAGCTTTGACAACTTCGGTGCCAGCGTCTTGGATGCGTTCAGTCAGAGCCTTGATTTCCTGCTCGCTGAAGTTGACCGATGGTTTGACCTGGGAAAGCAGGGGAATGATGGTAACACCTGAGTGACCTCCGATTACTGGCACTTCTGTGTGGTTCACATCCAGCTTCTGAAAGCCCATATGTGATAAAGCCACCATACAAAAATTTTAACCACTAAACATACCTTGAGTTCAGCGATGAAAGTGTGGGATCGTACAATATCCAGAGTGGTAACCCCGAAAATGCGCTTGGGATCAAAAACATCATTGTTCTTGTAGACTTCAGCAGCAATGGGCACAGTGGAGTTGACAGGGTTGGTGATAATAGCCAGAAATGCTTTAGGGCAGATCTTAAAAATAAATCTGGTAAATTTATTTCATTTTCTCTACCATCCAACCGACCTTGGCCGCTTGCTCCGCTAGGTCACGCACCACTCCGGCGTTGGTGTTGAATAGATCGTCTCGGGTCATTCCTAAATGTGCTTTTACGGTAGATAAAATGTGAGATCTTTTGAGAGCCATTTCAGAAAAATTTATTTTTTATTTTACTTTTCGCATTAATAATTTTAACCGTTGGCATTTTATGCCACCACTAAATAGTAATTTCGTGCTAAAAGTTCTAGCAGTTATACCGTAAACTACATGAATGTGATGACCGAAGATGTCTTTATACAGAGTAATAGCTAATTAGAAACGTTGTCGCCATTGGATAAAAGCTTTTAAATCAGGGTCACGGATCTGTATTTATGAAAAAGAGTTATACTTACTTTGGTACTCTTAATCTTTTTATTTATAACTAAATGTCAATATTTTATTTTGGGACTCTTAAAGCGTTACTCCTCATTTGCGCGCACTCATTTGCGCGCAACTCAATTTATTCGGTCTTTTCGGGCGGCACCAAATCCATCCACACCGAGTTCATCCAGAAAAAGTTGTCTCGGCGCGAAATGTTTTGTAGCTCCCCGGTGAATTCATCATGGTCAGATCCACCTCATAACAAGGCCTTAAAGGTACCTAGGTGATGGTACCCAGGTGGTGGTACCCAGTTGGTGAACTAAGGCAATGACCAGATATCGGTACTCAGGTGGAAGTTTCTAGTTAGTGGTACTTGGGTGGTGTTAGATGGTATTTTCTAAGTAATGGCATTTAAATGGTAGTACTCAGCGGGCAGTAGCAAGGATGTATATTAGACCATTCTGCACTAATTCGAGCGTTCAAAATATGGTTTGACAGTAGTAAATTAACGTTTTGCGAGATTTATGAAAAAATGTAAAACACCATCAAAACGTTATTTACTGCTGTCGAACCATCAAGTAATTTCGAGTAATATTCGATATTTTTCGAGTTTCGAGTATCGAGTCGAGTACAGTGCAGAAAACAAGTTTTGAAACCCAAAAACGTAATTTTTTGATCCAAGTGGACGACCACTTATTTTCTTGGCACATGAAACAAACATATACCCATTCATTTGGCTGGAGTAATCAGCTGCCCTTGGTGTGTTTGAGTTTTTTTTGGTTTTAGTTTTTTGTACTATGAGACCGTATTTGGGGCGCGCTTCTGAATGAGATAAAATAGTTTTCAATTAAAAAAAATAAGAGAGAAATTGAGTTGCGCGTAAATGAGTGCGCGCAAATGAGTATGAACCCTTAAAAGGGACAATACTTTTTTCTGGCGCAAAAACACTTTTTTTTGGCGCAAATATACTTTTTTTTTGGCGCAAATTTTTTTTTTGCGTCATTAGATTGAAAATTTTTTAACTTTTTTAAAACGTTTAAACATCATCATGTAGCCCTGCGACTCTAGTTTCTAATGAGGTATCATTTACTGCATCATCTTCAAAAAATGTGATACAAAATGTAAAATTATGAACAAAATTAGAACAACAATTTGGTTCATACTTTTAGCTTTTTGTATTACATTTTCTGAAGGTGATGAAATGAACGATACCTCATCAGAAACTACTGGAGCAGGGCTACATGATGATGTTAAAACTGTTGAAAAAAGTTGAAAATTTTCAATCTAATGACGCAAAACAAAAATTTGCGCCAAAAAAGTGGATTTGCGCCAGAAAAAAGTATTGTCCCTTAAAAGGGGGTTTACACATCGAGTAGCGAATATTTTGAATTCTCAGGTTGAAATCCCCCTGGGTGCACACCTATATTTTTTATACCTTTAGATGAGTTAACTCGTTTCTAGGGCCAAAAACAATCGAAGAATAGATTGGAATCATTTCCAGCACTGCTTTGCTGTCAGCAAATACCTTAAATTTTGTGATTTCAAACAAATGACTAGACTGGGCGAGTCGAGTACTTGAAATCAAGTAATTTCGAGTAATATTCGATATTTTTCGAGTATCGAGTGGAGTACTCGAAAATTTCAAGTTTTGAATACCGAGTCGAGTATTCGACTCGAAAATTTCAAGTGTCAAGCATCGAGTCAAGTACTCGAAAATTTTAAGTTTTAAGTATAGAATTATATGATCGAAAATGTGCTCGTGGACCGCATTTATTCTCTTTATGGCTTTCCTATGCTTACTAACTTCGAATAATTAAATTTTCATCCAAAATTTCGACCAAAATTTCACTTGAAATCGAGTAATTCCGAGTACTATTCGAAATTTTTCGAGCATCGAGTCGAGTACTCGAAAATTTCGAGTACTCGCCTACCCTACAAATGACCATCAAATCGAGGAAAACCAGGCAGAAGCCATATACTTTGGTTTTCATCACCTCCTCCTCTACCTATTTTGTTGACTTCTCATAGGGTGATATCAACTTTTTAGAGTCTGAATTTCATGAAAAATCACATTGAAATATTTTGGCACCCACATCAATTTATAAATTGGAGTGGCTTGCACAGGTTTGACCCAGCCAGGAAAGAGTATGTTTGCAGAGTAGGAATATATGGAATCGAACATTTTTCAGTTTTTTTTTACTTTTAGCTTCCATTTCATAGTAATCTTTGTTTGATAGCTCAAATGAAAGCCTAACATCAGGGCTACACATTGGCGTATAAAAACATATATATTAGAGAAAAGGTTAGAAAATTTTACTAAAAATATTCTGGCTTGCAGGGCTTGAGGCTAGTAGCTTGTAGGCTATATTTCAGTTTGTAGGCCCTAGGCTTTCGTTTGGCTATTATACAGCGGAAGAATACTTGAAGAATACAAGATGTCTCAAGAAATTCCACCGATTTGAAATGGCCATAACTTTTTTTGTAGGCCGTTTCTTGAAATTCCGTGAACGCGAATCGACTCAAAATTTAATGAGAATCTTTTTTGGTATATAATGTCAAAAACACGATATTTGCTTGGTCCCCTGTGGTTTGGGCGTAGCAACAGGAAGGACCAAGAAAATATCGTGTTTTTGACATTATATACCAAAAAAATTCTCATCAAATTCTGAGTCGATTTGCGTTCACGGAATTTCAAGAAACGGCCTACAAAAAAAGTTATGGCCATTTCAAATCGGTGAAATTTTTTGGAACATCCTGTACTATCATTTTCTTAAAAACGTCAACGTAAGCACGTGAGTACCGTAATTACAGAAAACCTGGATAGCAAGCGTACCTTGCGGCTTGAAGGGCGGGTATCCAGCGATATCGACTTAATTGCGTTTTGTAACTAGGCACCTATAAGGCGCCTTGCAACTTTGTACGATATACTGAGGACCCTAGTACTAGAGCTAAAATCTAAGAAAAACGATCTAAAATATCCAGTTCCGTGCCATCCTGCCTCAGTTCGAAACAATGGCGCCTCCCACCGCCGCAACATTTCCAGTGTATTTTTTTGCACGGGGTGAACTCGAGTCGAACAGTTAGATGCCTTACAACCATCTAGAAAACAGGAAGTGACAGTTAAGAATGGAATAAATACCAATCAAAGCTGTGTGAAGAACCCAAAATCATGGATTTGCGAATAAAACAAAGGTTTAAGCTAGTCTTGGCTTTTTAGTCTGCTCCAATAGCTTATAAAACCCTATGTTGATAGTTTAGTTTGATAGCCAACAGCCTGAGCATCATTCTAATACCGAGATTGTACACAAAACACAAAAAATGGAGAAAAAATAGGGGGACTTAAACCTGAGAGTTCAAATTATTCGTCAAACGCGGGCTCCGGGCCGGTTTTTCGTGTCAAAAAAAAGTTAGAGTCATAAAACAAGATGCCGTTGATCAGGTTTGGTATAGAAATTCAACAGCTTTAAAATGAGCCATAATGTGCACAGAGCTTCAATAATTATTGTAGAGATAAACCCGTTACGGGCCCGGGCTCGGCCCGGCCGTGTCCACCCCTGCGGTGGCACACAAATTCCAAAGAAAAAAGTTCCAAACGAGTAATTCTCCAAACATAATTTTCCAGTAAAGAATTTCCCAAATGAGCACTTCGCCAAACGAGAAATTCTCCTAGTGAGCAATTTTCCAAACGAGAAATTCTCCAAAGAAAATTTTTCCGGACGTTTAATTTTACAAAGACAACGTTTCAAATGATGAATAATGTATTTTAAAAGTGTCAGCTTAACCCTAACAGTACCGGAAAAAAACTAGCGTTGTATACCGTGGGGTCAATATGACCCCAAACAAAAAGTAGTCAAAATAGTTCCAAATTTTCGAATTTATTCCACAAAAAGTAAATGACTTTATTGATCACTACACTCATAACAAACTGAATGACCAACACATGTAAATTTTTGACAATTACTACATTTTGATGACACTTTTTTTATCGATTTCTCTTGGGCACAAATAGCATCGACCACGTTTGCTTCCTGATGCTGTTTGAGGATTTGGCATTGTTCTTGGAGGATTCACCACGGGCAAAGTGCAAGCTAATGTTTGACCAAGCTCTTCAAGAAATAGATGACGACGATGCCGCTTACCAACGTGATAACCAGGATTGATTTTTGACCAGATCACAAATGCATTGACAGCAGCAATGTCCAACATATTGTAAAATATAACCTATAAAATAAGAGATATTTGTAAGAAAGACACTACCATAGGCTACCATAAACACTACCATAGGCCAGCGACAAGTCTTCCTTTTCGTAGAATATGTTCGTACCATTTGATCCAAGGTGTCTACTTCACCTGAGATAAGCAGTCATGTAAAGCCTAAATATCCAAACAAAATTAACTTTGGTTGCATTGTAGTCTGTAATTATTTCAGGCTTTTTCTGCTCACTACTTGAAACTTTTGCGTTATGATGCATCGTGCTTAGAAGGATCACTGGCTTTCTCCCTTTATTTGGACAGTATGAAACCAGAGTAGCTTTTTCTTGAAACCCGAAAACAGAGGAATACGATTCACGACCACGTTAGCTAAAGCAGTAAAACAATTCAATGACTACTTTTCATACTTATCAAAATTATTGATTTACCGATAAAAGATAACGGAACTTCTCCTAAATGACCAAGCATTACTGAACAATTTCCGAAGTCAAAAACAAATCGATAGAGCTCTCAATGGAATCCACTCGGTGAATTGCATAGGCTGTTACTCCCTCTTTCTGCTTCAGGACATTTTCGGCTGACAATCTTTCCCGATTTGCTGGAGGCTGAGAATTCCAAACTTCTTTCCCATTCTTAGACGCATACGACGGAACCACTTCCACTTCTTCACCACCACTGAGAGATTCGCTACTACTGGAAGCATCACCGCTGAGAGGGTCGATTTCACCTTCATCCGACGATGGCCCATATTCACTTGGAAAATCTTCGCTACTTGAGCTACTAGGCATCGGTCTAAAAAGGAGAAATGGAGATATAGAAACAACTAAAATAATGAAATAGTATATTGGGGTCATATTGACCCCACGGTATACACTGCTGCTTTTTCATACACCAACAAAAATAAATCGCCCAATCATAGGAAAAGTAATCAAAATGTAGCTAACAAAAAGACAAACAAATTCAGAAAAAATCAGCCTTTCACAATGTCTAAAAAAAAATTTACAGCTTTTTCAAAAGTGCTTTGGGTCACATTGACCTCATGGTGGTGTTAGGGTTTAATTAATAAGTAATTATCCAAATTATAGTTTTAGCAAGAGTTAGTAGTTTTAGCAGGAAGTTTAGCAAGTTTATCAATCATATCCACCGCTAGAATCCGAAATTTTGTGTTTAGCTGAAAGCATCTGAAAATCATCATACCTTATCTAAAATCATGTTCTAAACATGGTTTGATAATTTTTAAACATCGATTTGACTTGCAACAACGTCAGTTCTGGAATAGTGTACCATAGGGTCTCCAGGTAGTGCTCAGGTTTTAGTACCTGGCAGTGGCGTACGCAGGAATTTCTGACGGGGGGGGCACCAGGCCATTTTCAGGCCATTTTACCTACACCGTTTTTCAAATTTTTGAGGCCATTTTACCTACACCGTTTTGAAAAATCTGACGGGGGGGGGAACCGATAAGGAAAAAATTTGACGGGAGCGGCACGTGCCTCCCGTAAAAATCATTGTACCATATCTAGAATCATGTCCTGAACAAGGTTCGATAATGCTAAAAAGCGATTTCAAATTCTTAAAGTAATGTATTACTGTATTAGAACCAGCAATGTATTAGAACCAGCAACTAGTAAAATACTCCAATTCCAAATCCTTTACCAGATTCCTGAACGAGCAACGCAAGAATGTTTCCCTTGACTTTAAAAACCTTTTGAAGTTTTGACAGCCGATAAATATCGGTCAAACAGAATTAGGAAGCTTCAGACCTTGATATTTCATAATCTCAAAAATCTTTATTAGTAAATTCCTCGTTTGGAAAATTCATCGTTTGGAGAATTTCTCGTTTGGAGAATTTCTCGTTCGGAGAATTTCTCGTTTGGAGAATTTCTCGTTTGGAAAATTCCTCGGCTGTACCCCGAAATTTACCGTATTTTCTCTAATAATGACCCCCTCTCTAATAATGACCCCCCCCTTATTTTTGACTAGGATTTCAGATTTAAGCCCATTTTTGATTGACAATTTCGGGATTTTTGAGGGGTTGAAAATAATGACCCCGGGTCATTATTAAAGAAAATACGGTAAGCGGCATTTTGCTAACTGGTCGATTTGCTGAGCGGTCGTTTTGCCAAGAATTTTTTTGCTAAACGACAAATTGCTAAGAATTTTTTGTTAAGGCGCCCATTTGCTAAGAATATATTTGCTAAGGCATTCTTTTCTTAAATCCCGATTTGCTAAGAACTTTTCTGCCTTTTTGTACTTTCCCTTTTTCTCAATGTTCTGCTAGGGATTAGAGATTTTTCCGACAGACATTTTTCCGCCGATTTTTTTTGTTTCTTACTGATTTCAACGTGGTATCTAGTAAATTGATATTTTCTGATTGTGTCCAAACTACCACAACCATCCTAAACCACCTCAAGTACCCTAAAACCACCCTAAATGCCCAAACCAAACCCAAACCTGAAAAATTAAAATTTCTTGAAAATAAAAAATAATCCATTTTTTCTAACTTAAAATTGCGTGGGCAATCGGGTTTGCTAAGCCCAAAGTTGCGATTTTACACACCCTAACTTCAATACCTGGTGTAGGTATCACCTGGCCAGGTGGATGTCCACCTGGATGGCCTTAAAATAAAAAAGTTCATTTAAATACAAAAATCTAATTTTCCAACCAAAAAAATTTGTGAATAATCGGACTTAATAGTGAATAATCGGACCAAAATCACCTACCCGATCCCAAATCTAGGGTTGGGTACCACCTGGACAGGTTGATATCGAGGTAACTCAAAAGTAGGGGTATATTCACCCAAATGACCTGAAAGGTCAAACGTTAGTCTTTTTATATCTGAAATCACGGTAAAAAAAGGTATGCACCCAGGTGGATTCGAACCAGCAACCTCGGCGGTGGATATCCAAGTGGTCGTCCACTTGGATCACATTTTTTTCTTATTTTGGGTTCTAAGATAATTTTTCTGAACTAATTCGAGCATGCTGAAGATGGTTTGACAGTGTTAAAATCACGTTTTATCGAGAAATTTTTCAGTTATCGTAAATTCTTGATTTTGATAAATCAAGAGTTCACAATAACTCTAAATTTATCGATAAAACGTGATTTTACCACTGTCAAACCATCTCAGCATGCTCGAATTAGTGCAGAAAAATTGTTTTGGAGCCCGAAACGTAAAAAAAAATTTTTGATCCAAAAGGACGACCGCTTGGATAGCCAACGCCGAGGATGCTGGTTCGCATCCATCTGGGTGCATATCTTTTTTATCATAATTTTGAGTGTTTACTTGGCGAAGAGGTCCATATACTCATCACCAAGGTTACTGGTTCGAATCCCTCTGGGTGCAATCAGTCCAGAGTAGGAGACCCCGATTCAGTTAAAACCGTTTTTAGAACATGATTTGGATTGAATCGTTTGGGTTTTAAGGTCTGTACCCCGAAATTTAGCCGAACTGAAGAAGATATAGCTTAACAAACAAGATCTTTATCAAAAAAACTATTTAGCAAAAAAATTCTTAGCAAAACGACCATTTAGCAAGTTGACCACTTAGCAAATCGCCGCTTAGATTTCGGGGTACACCCAATTCCTCGTTTGGAACATTCGCTTTTTGAAATTTCCGTTTGGAAAACTCCTCGTTTGGAGAATTTCTCGTTTGGAATTTGTGTGCCAAACACCCCTGTACGACCCCCCCACCTTCAATCTTTTTTTTTTAAATTAAATATCAATATCTTATTTTTAAACTTCGAAAGAACAATAAGTACAGTATAAATAGAATATTGTATGCTAAAATGCCCAAAAAGGGTCAGGACAAAATACCGCGGCGACAAAAGACCGCCTACGACAAAACACCGCCGCGACAAAAACACCGCCGCGACAAAACACCGCGGGACATAACACCGCCTACGACAAAACACCGCCGGACATAACACCGCCTACGACAAAACACCGCCGCTATAATTAACTACGAATCTGAGCGATTCTTTAAGCTCAAATATTTATCAAACAAATAGAAGTTGGAAAGCTGTCAAGGAAATGATGAAATTAGTGTAATTCATCAGTCTTTTTGTTGTTATTCGCGTTACTACTAATAAAGAACTTGGTACTTGAAGATCTTGTTTACAGGTCCAAGAGGAGTTAGGTGCATAATAGGAGGAGTTAGGTGCATAATATGTCACAAGTAGGGTTGGCGACCAGTCGAAATTTCCGACTCGACGCGTAGAGTCAAACGTCGAAATTTTCTCGACTTTTCACATGAAAAGTCGATATCGACGGGTTAAGACGCCAACCCTAGTAATAGGTGATAAACATCTTAAAAGTGGATCGATAGGATGATACTAAGTTAAAGGTTCCAATAAAATGATACTTGAGATTGCTCCGTACAGATAACGAATAAGGAGAGCATATAGACACTTAGGCAGCGAAGTAAATCTTTAGTTCACAACTATGGTCTAGTCAAACAATAATATCTCAAAGGTTTTGATCATCTCGAGGTAGAATACATAGCGGCGGTGTTTTGTCGTAGGCGGTGTTATGTCCGGCGGTGTTTGTCGTAGGCGGTGTTTTGTCCCGCGGTGTTTTGTCGCGGCGGTGTTTTGTCGTAGGCGGTCTTTTGTCGCCGCGGTATTTTGTCGTGTACCCCCAAAAATATACTAATTTTAGAAATTTCGGATCCTATGCCTGGTTTTTTTATGACAATGCAAACGGCCACCCTTTTATGAAAAATCCACACCCGACATATTAGAGTTTGTTCCAATAACCCAACCTGGTTTTCGTGAACTCCAGCAGGACATACAATGATGTCAGCACCTTCCAAGGCCTTATGAAGCTGTTCAGGACCCACATGACCAGTGACTTGAGCCGGAGAATCGATGTGAGACAGATCGGCAGCCACTCCAGCAGTTCCGACAATATCGTACAGGGCCAAGTTGGCTATCAACTTGTTGCCTTTCAAGAGCAAGGCTAAAGGTTGTCCAATTCCACCAGCAGCTCCGATTAAAGCAACTTTGGGAGCATTACTGCTGTTGCGCAAAGACATTTGGGCAACACGGCATAAGTTCATCGATTTAGCAGAGAAGAGTGCCATTGCTGAGAATGTGATGCGAAGATGCTGAAATTTCGTTTTTTTTATCGAAGTAGTGTGGATCTATAAATACATGCCGCCGTGGATAAATGTTATCCCAAAACAAAATGGAACACGACATCGAGGTGATTTGTTTGGCGTCAGGCCGTGTAGCCCCTTCCTTTTTCGAAGTGCTGTAAATCCGGGCCCCGAATAAATTCCTGGCACCCGTTTCTACCACTTATTAATATTCCAGCCTGGTACCATAGTAAAATGTAGTAGCTTAAACATCGGCAACGGGCAAGGAAAAATATTTGGTGCATAGACGTTTCGCCCCCTTTTGGACAAATGTCCAAAAGGGGGCGAAAGGTTTCGCCACCTTTTGGACATTTGTCCAAAAGCTGGCGAACCGCTAATTTTGCCTTGGTCCCCCCTGTTGATTTTTTTATTGCAATTTTTTTCAGTCTAATTGCGTCAAAAACCGTTCCATAGGACGTTTTCCCTCATTCTCTAACGGAAAGACGGATTGTATATCAAAATTTGGGTACTTCTTTAGTTCAACCCCCCCCCCCCCCCCCCCACCATCCTCGGATTTTTTGAAAAGTTACCCAAAATCACCGTCCCCCCCCCCCCCCCCCCGAACTCATTTTTCCTGCACAACAACATACGAGAAGCATTTCTGAACACTTTCTGAATAAGAAAAATGAAAATTAAAAAAAATTGCCACCCGCCCATTGAGGGTAGATGGTCTTTTTCGGGTATTTTAGGGTCATTTTGGGTGATTAATCACATTTTTCATGCTGGAGCTGGGCAAAAAAGCATCTCTGAATGTATTTTTGATCAAGAGTCTTGCTCGAAATTATGTCTAAGGTAAGTGGGTGCGCGCATCTCTAACCTACCAAACCCCTGCGCCCCCGAAGGGGGCTTGGTGGCTTGGGGTTGAGATGCGCTCCCCCACATACCTTAGACACAAATCACTCGAAAATGACTCTGGGTGCAAAAAAGCATATGCATACCAGAGTTTATTTATGCGGTAGGCCCAGAAAGTAAAAACTTGTTCAAAATCTAGCATTTTTACCTAGATTTTGCTTAAAAAGGGTTAAAATTCGGTCAAAAATACCCTAAAAAGACCATCTACACCCAAGGGGTGGGTGACAACTTTTTTTGATAAAATTCAATTTTTTTTTATTTAGAAAGGATTTAGAAATGCTTCTGTTTTGATATACAATCTAACCTTCCGGTAAAAAATGAGGGAAACGTTTTATGGCACGGTTTCTTGCGCAATTAGACTGAAAAAAATTGCAAAAAGATCAACAGGGGGGTGTGGGACCAAGACAAAATTAGCGGTTCGCCACCTTTTGGACAAATGTCCAAAAGGTGGCGAAACGTCCCTTTACCAAATATTTATTTAACCCTTTCTACATAGGGATAATATATTGGCATAATATTGGCAGTTTAATTTTGGAAACAGCGCCGGAGCCATAGCTGCTCGGATTTGTCCCAAAAACAGCGCCGGGGTCAGCGCCGTCAAAAGGCGGGTACCAGGTCAATTCAAACGAGAATTATTTTAAAATAAATTTCAGTTAGTATCCTGCGGGGAATAAGTAATCATAAAGACTTTCTCCAATTGATAGCTTCGGTGGCCTAGTGGGATAGCGGCGGCGGAATGCGAAAGTTGGTCGTCGGTTTCATCCCCACTAGAGGTATAATTTTTCCTCTACTTTTCAAAATTCCGTCAAATTAATTCTCATTTGAATTTCGCTGGTACAGTATGTACCGGAGTAGCGTAAAAACTGGGATGCAAAAACTGGGACGCAAAACTGGGACGTAAAAACTGGGATGCAAAAACTGGGATGACAGAAACTGGGACGGTAAAAACTGGGATGACAAAACTGGGATAGCCATAATAGAATAGCCATAACGGAATGGTTGTATGTAAAAAGGGGGCCGCAAAAAAGAGCCGGTAAAAAGAGGGGCAGTAAAAAGAGGGCTATATAGTTAACCCTTCTTTTTCGGACCCAAAGATACTTCTTTGGTTGGTTATGCGGGTGGAAGTAGGATTCCTTACCGTGGTTTCTAACACACACGATTCGTTACAAATTATTTAATTTTTTCTTTTCCTTGGTGTCTCTGTACATATGTCCTTCTGTCTATCCTCAGGTGATTATGGTAAAAAAAGGTATGCACCCAGGTGGATTCGAACCAGCAACCTCTACATCAGCCCTAAAATCGCTCAGAACTTTATCCAGAGCGTTGCTACTCATTTGCGCCCAACTCATTTGCGCCCACTCATTTGCGCCCACTCATTTGCGCGCAACTCGTTTGCGCCCACCTCGTTTGCGCCCAACTCGTTTGCGCCCACTCATTTGCGCCCACTCATTTGCGCCCACTCATTTGCGCCCACTCATTTGCGCCCGCTTCATTGTTTTTCAAAATTTTGAATTCGTGGTATTGATTTTTGGGATTTCCGAATTTTTCACCACTCGTCTGTATTTTCCTCACCTTGTATTATTGTGTTTAGTTTTGTCGATGGCTTTCAATGTGGATAATGTCTGGCTAGCTAATGTGCTTGCTCAAACTCAGAAAACACTTCAACCAGCTAACCAGGTATGATAATTTTGTTAAGCTTCATATTTTCACTATACCCTCTAATCTTTACTCTTTTTAGGGTATTTTGTCGGTATCAAACAAAGGAGAGCAATGTCTAATCGTCAACAGCTACGAATACAAAAAGGGCCGCGTCATCAATTCGGGAACGGTTCAGAAGTGGAGATGCATAAATCGTGCGTGCAATGGAACTGCAAAAACAAGCTTCGGCTCTCTGGGAAATTTGCTCCTTCTCAATCCACATGTTTGTAGACAAAGTTCTAATGCTTTTGTGGTATTTTTTGTTCCCTTTTTACTGCAGTAATTTTAATTAATAGCGACGTGATGTCATAGCCAGAATCAAATCAGCTGCGATTGCTAACTTTGTATCTTACTCAACAGGAATAGTCGCTTTCGGGAAAATGGGCTAACAGATAACCAGTTGCTGTCTCCTCCAACCAATAAAGCATTGGAAGACCGCGTGTTGCGAAAAAAGAAACCAGTGGGAGCAAGCAGTATCGACAAGCCTGTCAGTGAGATTGAATGGTTGGAATACTTCACGCAAACTGAAAACGGTGACAGGTTTTTGCTGCATGACTCTAGGTAAAATTTATTTATGAATTGCTTTTCACAATTTTCAAATTGTAGAGAGACTGAGTCCAGGCTGCCTCCAATTTTCATCTTTCTTTCTCCGTCTGGTCTCCGTCTGCTGCGTGAAAACAATCGTTGGGCTCTTGATGGCACTTTATTCTGCGCACCAAAGAACTTTGTCCAGCTGTACACTGAGAAATAATATCGGCCTTACTTTATTCAAATCGAATTTCGATGACAATATAAACTTAGCGGGACCAAGGCTGACCCAATCTGAGTAAACAAACATACTTTTGAATCATTATATTTATTCTTTCTTCACCCAATAAAAAGTAATCTCGTTCTGGATCAATCTCAGGCGAGGAACCATCTCAGTGCAGATTGAGATTTTTGGAAGAAACAATGAGGCGGGCGCAAATGTGTGGGCGCAAACGAGGTGGGCGCAAACGAGTTGGGTGCAAACGAGGTGGGCGCAAACGAGTTGCGCGCAAATGAGTGGGCGCAAATGAGTGGGCGCAAATGAGTGGGCGCAAACGAGTTGGGTGCAAACGAGGTGGGCGCAAACGAGTTGCGCGCAAATGAGTGGGCGCAAATGAGTGGGCGCAAATGAGTTGGGCGCAAATGAGTACGAACCATCCAGAGTGATCAAACCAAGTGGTCGTTCACTTGGATCAAAAATTCTTTTTTTACGTTTTCGGGTTACAAAACAATTTTCTGCACTAATTCGAGCATACTGAAGATGGTTTGATAGCGGTGAAATGCCGTTTCGTGGGGTATTTTTTGAGTTTTGGTAAAATGGAGTTTTAATAAAATCAATTATTTCCCAATACTCAAAAAGTATCATATAAAACCTTATTTTACTCTTATCAAACCATCTTCAGCGTGCCCGAATCAATCCGGAAAACATGTTTTGGAACATAAAAAACGTGAAATTTTTTTTGATTCAAGTGGACGACCACTTGACTTGATCGGTGCATGGATTATCTCGTGGAACTGAGGTTGGATCAGAGAAAACCATTTTAAATTTTAAAAGTTCTTCAAAAGACAAAGTATCACTGCCCGGGTACCACTAAACTACCTGAGTTCCCCAGCCTGGGTACGACTACCGGGGTACAACAAAACAAGTGGTCGTCCACTTGGACCGAATTGTTTTTTAACGTTTTCCAGGTTCCAAAACCTGTTTTCTGGACTATTTCGGGCATGCTGAAGATGGTTTGATGAGAGTAAAATAAGGTTTTATATGGTTTTTTTCGAGTATTGGGAGATAATTGATTTTACCAAACTCAAAAATATTCCATAAAACGACATTTTACCGCTATCAAACCATCTTCAGCATGCCCGAGTTAGTCCAGAAACCAGATTTTGGAACCTGAAAAAGTAAAAAGATTTGATTTTTTTTTTATCCAAGTGGACGGCCACTTGGTTTGTCGGTACATGGACATCCAGCAAAACTGCTGTTGGTTCACAAGAAAAATGTATTTTTCACAAGAAAAGTGTCCACAAGAATAATGTATCAAATGTAAAAAAGCAACAATTAAAATTTCATCCCAGTTTTTACCGTCCCAATTTGTGCATCCCAGTTTTTACGTCCCAGTTTTTGTTATCCCAGTTTTTACCGTCCCAGTTTTTGTCATCCCAGTTTTTACCGTCCCAGTTTTTGCGTCCCAGTTTTTACTGGACACCGTATGTACCGTATATTCTCTATTAGAAGCCCCCTCTCTAATAAAGGGCCCCTCTCTAATAAAGGGCCCCTCTCTAATAGAAGGCCTCCCTTGAGGACCCATATATCAGCCTAGAAAAAGAAATTCGCAAATCTGTTTTTCGCGTTTTCTTAGTTAGCACGAGCTTACCTGATTCCACTTTTAAAATTTTGGTTGAGCACGCAAAAATCTCAAAATCGACCCAAATTTTTTCCGACTTTTTCAGGGTTGAAAAATAGAAGGCCCTTGCCTTCTAATAGAGAATATACGGTATATCCAGTGCTTTTTGATTTTCGAGCACCGAAAAAAACTTTTGACGTAAAACCCCAGAAATAAAAAAGATTTCGGGTCCACAAAAGTACAAACCTTTTTAAAATGTACATTTGGATGGCCTTATTAAAGATAAGGCTTTGTGATTGTATGTTTGTCAAAGTTAAATAAAAATTTCTGACCATAAATAATTTTGCTTGCAATATAAAACATAAAATAATGACCAAATCACGGCATAGGATGCTATCCAACCACAGAATTGTTAACGAAACCCTTAGTACACTAATCACAAAAAAAGAATGAAGAGTTTGGCCATGAAAAAGAAGGGTATGACCAAAAGTAAAGGAAAAAGAAGGCGTACTAATGTACAATATTTTGTACGAATTTTGTACAACTCGCAAACTATTTCGTTTAAAAATTTTCTTACTAATGTACCGTTTTTTGTACGATTTTCTTACCACGGTTTCTACAGCGAAAAAGTAGCTTCGTGTTTAAGGGGAGAACTTATCATATTTTCAATAGACCGACCCTTCGGAGATTTTTGCGGGGATTTGATAACTGCAATTTTTGCGAATTTATTTAAATATTCGAACTAATAAAATTCATCTTGATTTTTTTATCAACTGTGCCATAAAGCTCTTGTAAGCTGATCACTAATAAAATTGATGCTTTCAAACTGTGAAACAATCATTAAATAAAGAAATGGATCGAAAAGGAAGGGTCAGGTTACTCTTTAATTTTCCGATCCTCATACGTGACTTTTGCCATTTTTAAGATTTACGTACAAATTTTTCAACTTGCTTTCTAACATAACTATACCTAAAATTAAATTCTAGGCCTTGTTTTGTTAGAAACCAAGCTGAAAAATCCGTACAGAAGTTGAATGATTAGGCAAAAAAATTTGAATTGGCGGGGGACAATTCAAAACAGGTGGCAATGGCCCTTTAAGGCAGAATTTCATGGGAAACACGATGGCATTTTCAGATTTATTTTCAAATGGCTAAACCTAGTTGTACCCAGTAAAATACTACTTTTCACCAGTAAATTACTTCTTTTCACTAGTAAATTTGAATTTTAAACAAAATACTTATTTCTACCAGTAAATTAATGATTTCTACCAGTAAATTACTGATTTCTACCAGTAAATTACTGATTTCTACCAGTAAATTACTGATTCCTACTAGTAAATTACTGATTCCTACCAGTAAATTAATGATTTCTACCAGTAAATTACTGATTTCTACCAGTCCTAATTTATAATTTAGATGGTGGTCACCGAAATTTCTATTTCACCTAGGCGTTAAACCACTCAAAATATTAAGCTGGATCCGAGCTATCTATTGATCCAGCTTAATATTTTGAGTGGTTTTAGGCCTAGGTGAAATAGAAATTTTGGTGACCACCATCTAAATTTCTCAAAATTTCAGGTGATTGAGGTTGACCAAAAACAGCCTACTTTCAGAAGGGTTTTCACCATCTCATACCAATTTTTTCAAAATTTTTTGCACCATCGTGTTGCCCGTGAAATTCTGAGTCAAAAGTAGCAATTACTACGCTTGGGAGGCGGAGTGTTAAATTTTTCAGTCAGAAAATATGTTTAACTGGTCGCCATTTTCGATTCTCTATCGAATGGTATATAGGGTTTTTCCGAATCGCATCGTCACTACCATATGTTCCCTTGTAAGGTATGTAGGTGTGCGCATCTCAACTCTGAGCCTCCAAGCCGCCTGCACCCCCGAAGGGGGCGCAGGGGGCTTGAGAGTTAGAGATGCGCGCACTCACTTACCTTAGACATGATTCCGAGCAAGACTCTTGATCAAAAATGTATATAGAGAGTTTTTTGCCCAGCTCCAGTGACCATAATAGGGTAAAAACCACCAAATAAGGTGTCTGAGTACCCTCTAGAACGGCCTAAAAAGTCGATTTTTGGTCAAATTTTTTTTGTGGAAAGTGCTTTCCCAATCGTTTTTTCTTCTCTTCTATACGTGAAATTAGTCAAATCGCGTAAAAACGAGGTTTAAACCGGTTTTCGGCCAGGGGGGATTCTATACTCCGGCCGAGATAACCTCATATTCGTGTTTTCTCGACCCCTGATTTTAAAGGGAATAAGGGCTGTATTGGGAGAGGAAGGGAATAAACAGGGGCTACTTTTATGGCAGAACGTTAAAAAGGTCAATTTGCGCCTCCTTCGGGGGCTTGGAGTTGAGATGCGCGCACTCACTTATCTTAGACATGATTCCAAGATGTACTCTTGATCATAAAATGCATATAGAGCAGGGATCCCATAATTTTTTTTAATAAGTGGATTTTTTTTTCAAAAACTAAGATTTTTCGTTTAAAGGGGTATACCCAAGCTAATAAGAGGTGGTGCCCGGGAATTCAAAACTTTTTCCTAATCATTGGACTTCTGTACTGATTTTTCAACATGATTTCTAACGAAACCACACCTAAAATTAAATTTTAGGACTTGTTTTGTTAGAAACCAAGTAAAAAAATCCGTACAGAAGTTCAATGATTATGAAAAAAATTTGAATTGCCGGGCACCACCTCTTATCAGCGTGGGCATGCCCCTTTAAAGGAGCATATTTTTCCAAAAAACTAAGATTTTCGGTACAAAAAATCAGTAGCTCTCGAATAATTTTAGAATAAATCAAAAAAAAACTAACGCCTTGGCTACAATGGATGTGTGAGGTAGAGGTCGAGGTGGGTGGTGAGGTCAGGGTGGCTACAATGACCTCGCACCTCGTACCTCGGAGGTGTGAGGTCCGTTTCTAAAATTTTATTTTTACAGAGAGGTACAAAACCGTTTTTAACGTTTTTTTCGAAATTTTTTAGATTGTGTTCGGATACAGATTCGGGTTCGACCAAGTGGACCGAACCACCCCAAACCACACCAAACCACCCCAAACCACCCAAACCACCCCAAACTGCCAAAAAGCCTCAGAATTAGGTTTGTTCTACACTTTTTAAATTCGTGCTTTTTAAAAAATTATGCGCGAATTCAAATTTTTCAGTTTGAACCAACCAAACCAAGTGGTCGTCCACTTGGAGCAAAAAAAAATTTTTTTGGGTCCCAAAACCAGTTTTCTGGACTAATTCGAGCATGCTGGAGATGGTTTGACTGTGGTAAAATGCCGTGTTTTCGGGTATTTTTGAGTATTGGGTAACAATTGATTTTGCCAAAATCAATTATTTGCCATAACTCAAACAATACCCGAAAAAACGGCATTTCACCACTGTCAAACCATCTTCAGTATCTCCGAATTAGTTCAGAAAACAGGTTTTGGAATATGAAAACGTAAAAAAAGTTTTTTGCTCCAAGTGGACAACTACTTGGTTTGGTTGGTTCAAACTGAAAAATTTGAATTCCCGTATAATTTTTTAAAAGGAGGGTGGTTTGGGTGTTTGGGTGGTTTAGGGTGGTTTTGGGTGGTTCGGTCCCTCTATTGTTTTGGCAGTATTCATATGAATATTTTCGGCGAAACGTTTCGCCGATTTTATCTAACTCCATCTGGGTAACGACACCTGAATATCTCTAGCTGGGTACTTCTACCTCGATACCATCACCTAAGTACATGAATAAGGGTACCCCCATTTGGGTACCTCCACCTGACTATATCTAACTGGGTATCTCGTCGTGGGTACCTGAACCTGGATAAAACCACCTGAGTACTTTCATCTGGGTATTACCACCTAGTTACCTTAATTTCTTAGCACCAAGTTGGTACATTCTATTCATATTGATACCCTTACCTGGGTACATTTATCTGGGTACTACTACTGTAAGGACTCACCCGAACTTTAATAACCAGTATTTGTCCTGACCAGAATTAGTGTTCCCGAAGAACGCAAGGTAAGTGGAATTAACCAGCATTGTACCAGTGTTATATTTGAATTCAAACTAGCATTTGTCCTAACCAGAATTATTTAACCAGGAGCAGTCTTGGCAGAATTAAATCATTCTTAAGTTGAGTGTAGATTTGGTTAGTGATGTCAAGCTGTTCGAGTTCCCTCTCTGCGAATACCGTATATTCTCGATTAGAAGGCCCCTCTCTAATAGAAGGCCCTCTCTAATAGAAGGCCCCCCTTGAGGACCTATATATCAGCCTAGAAAAGAAATTCGCAAATCTGTTTTTCGCGTTTTCTTAGTTAGCACGAGCTTACCTGATTCCACTTTTAAAATTTTAGTTGAGCATTCAAAATCTCAAAATCGAAATATTTTTTTCCGACTTTTTTAGGGTTGAAAAATAGAAGGCCCGGGCCTTCTAATAGAGAATATACGGTAAGGTTAGTATTTTTCGTGATCATAATGTAACCAGCTTTGGTCACGGCACAGATCAGAATCATACCAGAAAGATCCAGAAAGCTATTGAGCTATTGCTTAGTACTGGAATTGAACCAGATTTGATTTCCAAGTTCAAGGAGTCACATGACCAGATTTATAAACCAGTTATCGTCTCAATTAAATTGATTGACGATCTAGACCAGATTTATAGTGATCCGACGAGCGTCATCGCTTCGGTCACGACCAGTTTTAAGGTTGATCAAACTGAGGAGATAACCAGCTCTAAGGCCGACCGGCTTACCTCGACCACCGCCTCTAAGTCGCGCTCCCGCTGTGCCGGTGATAAGAAGCTATCTCCTCTGGTGGTGCCTGCCATGGTCAAGTCAGCCGAAGAGTCCGCAAACCAGCCTTCCGTCGTCTCCAGTCCAGCTGTCTTCAAAGAGTGCTTCGACCAGTCTTCCGTCTTCCAACCAGCCTCAGCCGAATCAGTGGTTCTGTGCTCAAACCTCAAGCCAGCCGATGCTTCAATCCCGGATGGTCTGAATGTGGGTGCCGCCTGCTGCTCCAGTGCTGTGGTTGCCAAAGAAGTGGAAGAAGTGGAAGAATCTCCATTGTTAAGATCTACTGTACCAGTCTTGTCTCTGTATTGTGATAACCAGGCTTTGGTGGCTGGAACTTCTGGCTTGCCATGGTGCACCAATAAAGATGCCAGTATGGAGGAAAGTTTCTTTCTTACTCTACCTGGGTACTACCACTGGAGTACTCCTACCTTGGTACCAGCGGTGCGGTGCGTACTATCACCTGGACGCAGGGTAGGTCGGTGTCCAGATACCTATCCACCTTATCTGGCCACCCAACTACCTTACCTGACCACCTACACTACCTGACCACCTACCTACCCTACCTGACCACCTAACTACCCATCCTGGCCACGAAGAAGTACAAAAAGTACTAGCAAGAAGAACAGAAAAGTCAAAACTGGTAAGAAACAAGAAAAATAAGCTTTTTTGAAAAATATAATTTGGTTTGAGGCTATTGTGGCCAGTGTAACATCTATCTTACACCTCCATTGTGGCCACCCGACCTCACCTCGCACCTCACACCTCCATTGTAGCCACCCTGACCTCACCTCGCACTTCGACCTCGTACCTTCATTGTAGCCACCGTATAAGATTCGGGGTGCTCAAATAAGTAAAATTCTTATAAATAAGTAGATGGATCCCTTATATAGAGTCTATTTTTGCCACGGCTTAAGTTGAAAAACATGGTAAGGCCGGTACGTGACATTTCGACGCCGCGGCCGTTTCGATGCCGGCCATTTCGATGCCGCCCATTTCGATGCCGCACCAAACTGCTTCCGTTAAGAGAAATTAATTTTCTCTCGCAACGAGAAAATGTTTTTTGCTACCGGGCCTTGGCTTTTGCTACGTGACAATCCCATCATGGGATCCCCATCTCATTCTCAAAAGGAAAAATTGCCAAGGAAAAGGCATGCAGCTATAAAGTAGCATTTGCAAAAAAGTGGCAGGAATAAAATGAAACAGAAATACGAGTAATAGATAAAAAAATACGAATCGCCAGATTGCTTGTACAGTCGAGTCTCGATTTAACGTACCCCAATTTAACGTACCCTTCGATTTAACGTACCCCTAGGGCGGTCCCTCCAATATAAACTCCGTCAAATTTACCCCGATATAACGTACCCCTCGATTTAACGTACCCTAGGACCGGTCCCCAAGGGAAACGTTAAATCGAGACTCGACTGTATGTTAGCCTTCACGAAGAAATGGAAGGAGTAAAAAAGAACGAGAAGTAATAGAGCATAGGTATAGGAATAAGGAATAGTTAGCGGGTGGCATAGTGGGACGAATACAAAACCAAACCACAATAAAATTAAAAATAAATTATTGAATCCTGCACGTTACTAAGGACTAAATTTTATCGACAAACGAGAACAAAAAGATAACCATAACATTTGACAACAACTTATTTATCCATGATGAAATTATGGGCCAAGCCTCTCAAATACTCAAGAAGATTCCTTTGCCCGAATAGCCTCACCAATGCTAGAATTCGGATGTCCGCCTCTTGATAGATTCTTTTTTTCTTTGGCGCTGGATGACCCATGATGCATTGCTCGTAGCTGTGGTCACTTAACTTAACTAATCCTAGGGGGTGTACTAAAAACATTGGTGACTAACACCACCCTAAAAAATCATTTTCTCGTTGCGAGATAAAATTATTTTCTTTTAGCGGAACAAGTTTGGTGCGGCATCGAAATGGGCGGCATCGAAACGGGCGGCATCGAAATGGCCGGCATCGAAACGGCCGGCATCGAAATGGCCGTCATCGAAACGGCCGCGGCATCGAAACGGCGCGGCATCGAAATGGGCGTGTCCGTGGTAAGACAGTGGAAGAATACAAACATTTACTTTTCTAACGTTCTGCCATAAAAGTGGCGCCCTTTTATTCCCTTCCGCTCCCTCTACAGCCCTTATTCCCTTTAAAATTCAAAAAGCGCCAATTTGAAATTTTTAAATTTTGACTAAAAACTAGGGTTAGGTGATGGGAATATTCCGGTTTATTCCGGTCCGAATCTTAGATTCGGACCGAAAAATGGGGCAAACCTTTTTCTTGCCGTAAAAATACTTTTTTTGCCGCAAAAGGTTTGCCGCAGAAATACTTTTTGTTGCCGTAAAATACTTTTTTCTGCCGTAAAAATACTTTTTTCTGCCGTAAAAAAACTTTTTTCTGCCGCTAAAATACTTTTTTCTGCCGCAACGCATATTTTCTTTTGCCGTGGAAAGTCGTTTTACAGCGAGAAAAATTTGCGGCAAAGAAAAGTTTTTTTACGGCAGAAAAAAAAAGTATTTCTGCGGCAGAAAAAAGTGTTTTTGCGGCAAAAAGAAGTATTTTTAGGGCAAGAAAAAGGTTTGCCCGAAAAATAAGTCCGAATCTTTTTGGTGTTTTTTAGCTATTTTGCTCGATTTTTTATAATTAAAAAATAAATTCGGTTATTCGAAGATAAAAGATTCAGACCGAATCGGACCGGAAAAAAGATTAAGACCAGGAATATTCCCGAAAAAGATTCAGACCGGTCTTATTTCAACCCTACTAAAAACCATGATACCTCTGTGGTTAAAAACCATGATACCTGTGAACCACGCCCTGTGGTTCAAATTTTTTTCTTTCTCAGAATCAAAAAAACTCGAGAAACACGAATATGAGGTTATCTCCTCCACCTGATCACTCTCCGTGGGGGGAGGGATTCTTCACTGCAACCCTAATAACTGCTAGAAACAAGTGCCTGAAGTTTAGCCGGTGACGAGATTTACAGCACTGGTACATGCATGTAGAATTGGCTGCGTTGACGTTATGTACCTTTTGTCCCATTTTGTCTCAAATCTCTTTTTTATAAAACCTCGTAAAAACACTCAAATATTAGTCACAGTCCCAGATCACCCCGGAAAAAGGCCTTTATTAGTCCTTCGTAACATGCGTTGACCGGGTGGCACACAAATTCCAAATAAGGAATTCTCCAAACGATGAATTCTCCGAACAGAAGTTTCCAAAGATGAATTCTCCAAACGAGGAATTTTCCAAACGGAAAATTATCGAAACGAGGAATCCTCCAAAGAAGATTTTTTCAAGCGATGAATTTTCCAAACAAGACCTTTTCAAACGAGGAATTTTCCAAACAAGATTCTTATAAAGTACGAAATATCAATGGGGAAAATTACTTACCCTGTTCAACCCAATATTTAACAACAGGGTGGACCAAGGCAGTTTTTTAGGTTTTTTAAAAACATTTTAGATTGTGTCCAAACTACTTCAAAACATCCCAAACCACTCCAAATCACCCCAAATACCTTCAAATCGCCTAAATACCCCTAAACCGATACCAAACCTGAAAATAAAAATTTCTTAAAAATAAAAACAAATCATTTTATCATAAGCGAAATTGTGTGGGAATCGTGTTTAACGGGAATCGTCCATATTATTTTTGTGAAAAAAGTTACATAAGTAATTTACGTACATTACTTTTTGAACAATAGCATGTGATAACCCGATTCTGTTTAAGTAATAAACTAAAAGATCAAGGAAAATAAATGAAAGAACTTAAAGATCAAAAGAAATGAAAAAAGTGCAGCACAAAAATTCAGATAATTTAGCTTAAAATTAAGACTAATTGTCTTTTTCGATATTAGGCCGTTGAATTTTGAAAACAGCGCCAGAGCCATAGCTGTTTGAAAAACACCTATGGCTTAGGCTGGGACAAAAATTGCGCCGGGACAAGAATTGTTAGCGCCGGCGCCAGCGCCAGCACCGACCAAAACTATTTATTGGCCCAGTGCCGGCGCTGTTTTTTCCCGGGGCAGCGCCGGCGCTAGCGCCGGAACAACACTGTATCTAACTCAGGTATTTGAGTTCGGGTGGGTGAAATCGTATGTTTGAACATGTCAAACACGATTCCCACACAATTTCGGGCTGTACCCGAAATTTAAGCGGCGATTTGCTAAGTGGTCGATTTGCTAAGCGGTCGTTTTGCTAAGAAAAAAAATTAAAGCGCGAATTTGCTAAGAATTCACAATTTAAGCGCCAATTTGCTAAATGGTCGTTTTGCTAAGAATTTTTTTGCTAAATAGTTTTTTTGATAAAGATCTTGTTTGTTAAGCTATATCTTCTTCAGTTCGGCTAAATTTCGGGGTACAGACCTTAAAACCCAAACGATTCAATCCAAAATCATGTTCTAAAAACGGTTTTAACTGAATCGGGGTCTCCTACTCTGGACTGATTGCACCCAGAGGGATTCGAACCAGTAACCTTGGTGATGAGTATATGGACCTCTTCGCCAAGTAAACACTCAAAATTATGATAAAAAAGATATGCACCCAGATGGATGCGAACCAGCATCCTCGGCGTTGGCTATCCAAGTGGTCGTCCACTTGGATCAAAAAATTTTTTTACGTTTTCGGTTTCCAAACAGTTTTTCTGCACTAATTCGAGCATGCTGAAGATGGTTTGACAGTGGTAAAATCACGTTTTATCGAGAAATTTAGAGTTATTGCTAACGATTGATTTATCAAAATCAAGAATTCACGATAACTCAAAAATTTCTTGATAAAACGTGATTTTACCACTGTCAAACCATTTTCAGGGTGCTCGAATTAGTGCAGAAAAAATGATTTGGAAACCGAAAACGTAAAAAAAAATTTTGATCCAAGTGGACGACCACTTGGATAGCCACCGCCGAGGATGCTGGTTCGAATCCACCTGGGTGCACACTTTATTTTTTACCGTAATTTCAGATATAAAAAGACTAACGTTTGACCTTTCAGGTCATTTGGGTGAATATACCCCTATTCTTGAGTTGCCTGGATAACAACCTGTCCAGGTGGTACTCAACCCTAGATTTGGGATCGGGTAGGTGAAATCGCACTTTTGGTCTCATCAAGTCCAATTATTCACAAATTTTTTTGGTTGGAAAAATAGATTTTTTTATTCAAATGAACTTTTTGATTTTTAGACATCCACCTGGTCAGGTGATACCTACACCAGGTATTGAAGTTGGAGTGTGTAAATCGCAACTTTGGGCTTGACAAACCCAATTCCCCACACAATTTTAAGTTAGAAAAAATGGCTTATTTTTTATTTTTAAGAAATTTTAATTTTTTAGGTTTGGGTTTGGTTTGGTATTTAGGGTGGTACTTTGGGTGGTTTAGGATGGTTTGTGGTAGTTTGGACACCATCTGAAGATATCAATATACCTAGATGCCACGTTGAAATCAGTAAGAAACAAAAAAAAATCGGCGTAAAAATGTCCGTCGGAAAACCTCTAATCTACCAGAATATTGAGAAAAAGGAAAAGTACAAAAAGGCAGAAAAGTTCTTAACAAATCGGGATTTAAGAAAAGAATGTCTTAGCAAAAAAATTCTTAGCAAATGGGCGCTTTAACAAAAAATTCTTAGCAATTTGTCGCTTAGCAAAAAAAGTTCTTGGCAAAACGACCGCTTAGCAAATCGACCACTTAGCAAAATGCCGCTTAAATTTCGGGTACAGCCCAATTTCGCTTATGATAAAATGATTTTTTTTTATTTTTAAGAAATTTTTATTTTCAGGTTTGGTATCGGTTTAGGGGTATTTAGGGCGATTTGAAGGTATTTGGGTGATTTGGAGTGGTTTGGGATGTTTTGAAGTAGTTTGGACACAATCTAAAATGTTTTTAAAACCCAAAAAAACTGCCTTGGTCCACCCTGTTGTTAAATATTGGGTTGAACAGGGTAAGTAATTTTCCCCCATTGATATTTCGTACTTTATATGAATCTTGTTTGGAAAATTCCTCGTTTGAAAAGGTCTTGTTTGGAAAACTCCTCGCTTGAAAAATCTTCTTTGGAGAATTCCTCGTTCGAAAAATCATGTTTGGAGAATTCCTCGTTTGGAGAATTCCTCGTTTGGAGAATTCCCCGTTTGGAGAATTCCCCGTTTGGAGAATTCCTCATTTTAAAAATTCAACTATGGAAATTTTTGTTTGGAGAATTCCTCATTTGGAACTTTCTTCGTTGGAACTTGTGTGCCACCACCCCGTTGACCTACCCCTGAGCCTAAGTAGTTAGAACAAAGGGTGGTTCAAGAATGCGACAAAAGGTACATGACGTTGATATTCCGTGTACTTGCGTACGTTATTCAGAGAGTCGAATTATACGATCAATGATTGCCAACCATGCACTGTTGATGCTAACAAAAGTTTTAATATTTTATACAGTCTCAAGTTCAGACAGAAAAATATAAGATGATTCTATGCTAAAGCAACAAAATGGGAAGATTTTACGATCACAATGACAAAAAAAGATATTACAGGAAATTCAGGCGCAAATTTGAGCACTGGTTGTTCGACATATGAGACCACTGGGAATAAAAAAGACGGTCCGTGATACTCTATTTTCCTTGAAATTTCTGTCTTTTTTGGCCAAAAATTTTTTTTATTTTCGACTAAATCTAATCATTTTATCTGTAAAAACAAAGGGCTCCAGTATTGTCTTTACAGCAAATATAAAGTGGCTGCATCGTAATCTCTGGCCAAAAATGCAGAATTCACTAGTCCGCAGTTGTGCCGCCGCTGCTGTGGATGTCGTCAAGAAAGCTTTACCTCTAGCCACTATCTACTTGTCAAAATCGACCTGCATCTACGAGAATTTAGCCATTGAGGAGTCAATATTTCGCAACCATGATTTAAAGAAGAATGGAGAAGCAATGCTTTTATGGAGGTATCAGAAAATAATTTTTTTGCATCTCTAATATCTTTAGCAACACGCCTACTGTGGTCATTGGTCGTCATCAGAATCCGTGGCTGGAAGCAAACGTCAAATACTGCATGGAAAACTCCATCAAAATTGCTAGAAGACATAGCGGTATCATTGTTTCTTGATTCTAAAATAAATCATTACTCTTTAAATCTAGGTGGTGGCGCAGTCTATCACGACCTGGGTATGTCTTTTTCTATTTTTCTCTTGCTTGTTGAGATGGGCTAGGGGAAGCTTGCCAAAGACGAAAATTGTCAAATACGAAAATTTCCCAATCCAAATTTGCCAAAATGCAATCTACCGAATCGACATTTTCCAAACGTGGATTTCACTTGAAAAACTTTTTTTAGCTCTAAATTGCCACCCTATTTCTTTTAGCAAAACCTGCTCCTGGCAAATTTTGTTTTTGTGAAATGTGATTTGGCAATTTTCGTTTTGGCAAATTTCATATCGGCAAAACATACGTTTGGCAAATTTCGTTTTTGCCAAGTTTCCCCTAACCTTTGCCAAGTTTCTCCTAGCCTTCGGCAAAACATACATTGCGCTGTCAATTACAGGTAATCTCAACATTTCACTGCTAACGACGCAATATCGACACTGCCGTCCGAGGAATCTGCAGTTGATCGCGGAATGCCTGAATCAACGCTTTGGAGTCTCATGTGTAGTGCCCAACAAACGTGATGATTTGCTGTGGGAGTCGGATGGGAGCAAGTTCTCTGGCACTGCAGCTCGCGTCGCACACGGTACGGATTTTTTTGGTCCGGAAATTTTTTATTTTAGTTTTTGGAAATTTAAGGCAGAGCATATCATCATTTGACTATCCTTGTTGATGCATGTCTCGATGTATTGCAGTCATCTCTTAGTTCGGTCTTTAAGGTGTGTTTTTTATTTTTTTATACTGCAGCGTAAAAGTCCGTTTAATTGGTTGTCTGACTGATGGGCACTACAGTCGACACTCGATATAAGGACACTCGATATAAGGACAGAAGTTCGTCCCCGCCTCGGGTCAGACACTTTTTTAGCCCGATTTTTGAAAATTTTCACCGGTTTTGTTTTGTCAGTCTGGTTTCAAATATCGCAAGGATTCCGATTTTGCCGATCGTTTTTCAGAAATCCAAATTTTTTTCTTCTAAAAAAGCAAAAACTCGATATAAGGACAGGGATTTTTGAAAAAGCCTGTGTTTAAATCGAGTTTTTGCTTTTTTATAAGAAAAAATTTGGATTTCTGAAAAACGATCCGCAAAATCGGAATCCTTGCGATATTTGGAACCAAACTGTCAAAACAAAACCGGTGAAAATTTTCGAAAATCGGGCTAAAAAAGTGTCGGACCCAAGGCGGGAACGAACTTTTGCCGGTCCCCTGAGTGTCCTTATATCGAGAGTCGACTGTATGGTTTTCTGCACGCATTCTGATCTTTTTAGTTGGGGTAAAGTCTTTTGTAGGATTAGTTGTATGTGTGTCTAAATTAATTGTGCCGCATTATATTTGACCCAAAAGTTTAAACGCCGGTTTATTTGGTCATGGTTGAGCGAGGGTCAACTGACGGCCATCCCAACTGGCGGTCACCGACTGGCGGCCATCCCAACTGGCGGCCACCGACTGGCGGCCATCCAACTTGCGGCCCCCAACTGGCGGCTACTATGCCTACTACCTATTACCCCGACTATCTAGAGGTACACTAATTACCTGTATGGTATCTCAACGTTCGAAAACGCATCTTCTGACCGAACTAGACTCTCGCATAGACTCTTGATCTGTGTACCTAGGTGGTTTGTACCCCGCGGTGTAAAGGTTTCAAATTCAGGTAGTATTGCCCAGGTGGCGATATCAAGACCCAGGTATCTAGATTGGAGATGGTAATATCTATGACCTTATACCCAAAAAGAAGTACGTAAGTATCCATGTCAGGGTAATCTTAAAAGTGGCTGTTTTCACCAAACATATTTTTCTTACCTTTTTGTAGTTTGGGGATCATCTTGAGTCCCTCCTAACACACGCTGGCCTACCCTGCACCGGTGTTAAAATATTTTCTTATTTCACAGTAAGTTTTAATTCCACTTCAATTAGAAGGGCAGTTTCCCCTCTCCGTTAAAATTTTTTTTGGCCACAAAAATTGAAAATAGAAAATGACCGAATATAACCAAATATGATCGGTGATATGACCGGATTCGAAAATGAGCGATCATATTCCAGCCCTAACTAAAACTGAGAGAAGTTAGACCCTTACTTCAATGAAAAAACAAAAAAACAGACAAAATTGCTTAGTAAGAACTCCTCAAACTTTCACGGACATCAACCAACACATGCACCTGCACCCGCCCATTGTAGGAAACCTAATAGCTTTTTTATAAACCAGGAACAATTTCCCCTTTATACAGGCCGGAAACTATCGGCGCCGGGAGCTATTGTTCATATCCGCTTGTATTTGGTGGGTATAAGTTGTGATGGCCGCCAGTTGGGGCCGCAAGTTGGGATGGCCGCCAGTCGGGGGCCGCCAGTCGGGGCCGCCAGTTGGAATGGCTGCCAGTTGGGATTTTACCTCATGGTTACCGTTTTCCTCTAATATCTCACCGGGTGTGTTATTTTTTGAATCCCTGAAAATCGGGAAATTTCGAGGTCGATCTCGAAATTTTTGGGCGAAAAATCTAAAATGTGGAATCGGTAGAACTCGTGGAAAAAGAAACAGCTTTGCAAAATATTTTCTCTGGCCTGAGATATAGGTGCTCAAAGTTGAGTGGGTGAGATATTAGAGCAGGCTGAGTTATTAGAAGGAATACGGTAAATAAGAGTTTTGTGATTGTAAGCTAATTTAAGCAATAATCACATACACAAATAGGATTTTTCACTAGAAGATTTACTTGGAAGACGACCACTTATACAGGGTGATTTAAGAATTTCGGCTACTTTCGAGAAGCCATAACTTTTCTTACAGGCAATTTTTGGGTACTTTTTACTTAAGTAAAAAGGTGAAAATCGTTGGGGGAGGGCTATTTACTACTAGGGTCCAATCAAGATAATTCCTCATGAATCTGACTTGTGACTGTCGCTTCTAGGCGACTTTTAATGATAAATGTATGAAATCTGAATCTAAACCCCTTAAAGGGGCATACCCGCGCTAATAAGAGGTGGTGCCCGGGAATTCAATAATTTTCCTAATCATTAAACTTCTGTGCGGATTTTTCAACTTGGTTTCTAACCAAACCATACCTAAAATTAAATTCTAGGCCTTGTTTTGTTAGAAACCAAGTTGAAAAATTCTTACAGAAATTCAACGATTGGGAAAAATTTTTGAATTCCCGGGCACCACCTCTTATTAGCGTGGGCATGCCCCTTTAAGAATGGCTATAGAAAAACAAAGCCCAAGAAGCTCCCACATTTTCATATCAGTTTGACAATGAAATTACGATTTTCAGATTATTTATTGTATTCTTGTCTATTTTCCTTATAAAATTTATTTAAGGGGTGGGGAATATATATACGCATCGCTTTAGGTCACAGGTTCGACTACCACTGGGTGCGAACCCTGTTTTTCTCAAATTTACAAGTTTAGTGTCAAAATGTAGCCAAGGTTCTGGGCTTTCATTTGAGCTATCATACAGATGAAAAGTTTGTATTAAGTTAGAGCTAAAATTTAAAAAAAACATTGAACCATGTCAGATTCGATGAAATCCTCAATATGACTATCCCAGTACTTTTCGGCAGTATCCTGGAACTGACGTTTTTCCCCAACTTTAATTTACATACTCATTTGCAACCTTACACTCAAAATGTAGCTTTGCTTCTTGCCGTCATTTTCAGCATACGGTTGTATAAAATCATGTTAATTGAAATCGCAAAAATCTCAGTTCCTAAACAATACTGAAATCCTACCCCTCAATAGTACTCATTTCTTCCCGGGTCAAACCTTCGCTCGATACCTGATTTTTTTGAAGTGATTTTGGTGTGTACAAATTTCTATCTTGTTCCGCACGAATGCTGACTTCAGAAAGTCACTAAACGCGTGGACAAGTAAAAAAAATTGGTGGAGGCTCAGGCTATATTAGTCTAAGTACGCATCATTTTGGATGGTTTCCTCTAATTTTGGTGGTCATTTGCCAAAAATCGCAAAATTGAGGAAGTTGATGACAGCAAAGCAGTGCTGTAAATGGTTGCAATCGATTGCTCGATGATTTTTGTCCCTAGAAGTCAAAAAACTTACTGAAAACTTACTTTGGGCTTTGACTTTAAAAAAAGCAAAATTTAATTTCAATTTGATTTAGGGAAAGATCCAAACCAATGCAACTCGAAGTACTCCAGCCAAGTCGATTGCATTCCTGGCGGAAAAGGTGCCTTCAATCAGCGTGCCGAAAGTGCAGGAAAGTGTGGTGCAAGCCTTCTTGAAGCAGTTCGTAGAGTATGAAATCGTAGAATGGAGAAGATCAGAATCAGATTCTGTACAAGCGGAAGAGAACCAAGATTACACCTCTGACTTCCAGGAAAATTTACGAATGTTGCAGACTGATGATTGGATATTTGGTAAGACGCCAAAGTTCGAGCTAAGGATTTTCGACCCTACAGTGGATGCCTATTTCGACATAGTGGTAGACAAGGATGAAATCAAAGAAAGCCAACATCCAGAATTCATCGTGGGAGAATCTTTTCACGGTACCATTATAAAGTCTAGGTTCTTTTAATTGTGTATGTCCTGATTATACTCTTGTTTGTTATTGTTATAAAAGAGTATTGTCTTTGCGTTACTTGCATGATTCGGTTAAGTTGACGCTTTCTTTTTTCGACCCTTGGTCATGGTTGGCTCAAGGCTCGACCAAGGCCCGACCAAGGCTCAACCTTAAGTGAACCTTGCAGACATTGACTTCAGACCTTGTACAGGTTCTGACCTGAGATGAACCTTGGTGGTTCTTTAACGAAAGTAGACTTCACATTGTATGAACCTTGGGTAGCCTAATTCTATCCTACTGGGTAGGTCCAAGGTTCGGAGAAGGGAGCTGTGAGGTTCATAGCAGATACTTGCTAGGTTCAGGTGCTATGAATCTTGGATGAACCTTGAAGCTTCTTTGTGTGAACCTTGAATCGTCCATTGGTGAACCTTGCACTAGCCTACAGTGAACCTTTCAAATGTAATGCTGTGTCTTGTTATACACTCCAACCCATTTCCAACTCCTAAATTTTACATTTTTCAGTCATAATTTTTTTAGATTCAAAGGACTAATTTTATTCTTTGCGAGACATGCCAAACGCATTTTACAGGGTGTTTCAAGAAATTCGCACACTTTTAAACTGCCATAATTTTTGTTCTGACGCGAATTGAAAATTCTGTAAACGCAGATCGTCTCAGTTTTTCATGAAAATTTTTTTGGTATATAATGTCAAAAACACGATTTTCGCTTGGTCCCCGGCGTACGGAAGTTGTGACTAATAAAGAGTTTGCGCACAGTTTCCGGGGTTTGGGACATAAATTGGGCCTTAGGTATCTTCTCTCTTTTGTTCCTTTTTTCGGGGTATAGACGTTTAGCTACCAATGAGACAAATGTCCCATTTGTAGCTAAACGCCCCTAGGACGTTTAGCTACCAAATGGGACATTTTTCAAATTTCAGTGTTCTATATGTTGATCATATTGTTTTTACCATTTAAACTACTTATTGAAAGGTAATACAAAGAACATTCAAAACTCACAATTGGGAAGTGGGAATTTTCAACTTTCTGGCATTGCCTATTGACCCACTTTTAAAAATAGACTTTTGAGCAAGTAAGATACCAAAATGTAGTTGGAAATCCGCGCTACATTTTGGTATCTTACTCGCTCAAAAGTTCATTTCTAAAAGTGGTTCAATAGGCAATGCCATAAAGTTGAAAATTCCCACTTTTGGGGAGGGGATTAATAGAGAATATACGGTATGCAGTAAGATAAGTAACGCATAAGTAATGCGTAAAATGTCAAAATTAAACAAAAATTAACAAGACAATAATGAACTTGGCGAAGTAATAGCATGAACTGCTTAATTAATGAAACAAAATTCAAAATAACGCCAAATTTGAAAAATGTCCCATTTGGTAGCTAAACGTCCTAGGGGCGTTTAGCTACCAAATGGGACATTTGTCTCATTGGTAGCTAAACGTCTACTCACCTTTTTTTTCAGCCCTCGGTTCAACCCGCGCTTTTTCAAAATACTATTAAAATGTTGTCTCGTTACGAAAACCACAATTGTGTGTCACAATTGTGTGCCCCCCCCCCCCTGTGGTTTAGGTCTCACCTATCCAGAGGCCATCTACAGATCAGAGCCCAAACTACAGGGGGACCAAGCAAAAATCGTGTTTTCGACATTATATACCAAAAAAATTGTCATCAAAACTGAGACGATCTGCGTTTACAGAATTTCCAATTCGCGTCAGAACAAAAAATTATGACAGTTTAAAAGTGTGCGAATTTCTTGAAACACCCTGTACAAAACGTAGAAATCATATGTTAGAGTCCAGACAAATAAGAATCCAATCAAAATGTTCAGCATAATCAGTGATAATCTTTTAGAGAAATCGGAATGTTTTTTCAAATTTTAGCTGTATTGAGATGGTATTTACTGTCTTTATCTTTATACAACATTTGGACTGACTCTGTGACGCTTTTTTAACTTCGTAGTCCAAAATGGGTCGTAGAGTGAGAAATAATTTTTGTCGCCAATACCATTGTGTTCCCCAGAATGATAGCTTTCGTTTAAAAAAAAGATCGTCTGGAAATACGCGTTGAAAGAGGCATATGCATACTTTTATAAATAAAGTTGTGGTATTTAGGACGAGGGGGTTAAGCTTTTTTTCATCTTGGAGGTCATAAATTATAGAATTATTATTATTATAATTATTATAATTATAAAATTATAAATTTCGGCGCCTAGGGATCGAAAGGGTAAGACTTCGTGAGGGCACATGCCCCTTTTAAAAATCGTATTTGGAGGTCATAAAATTATAGACGGTAAAATCAGTTTGTCGCCAAATTCATCATGTTTCGCAGAATGTCAGCTTTCGTTTAAAAAAAGAGCGTCAAAAAATACGATTTTTAAAAGGGGCATGTGCCCTCACGAAGTCTTACCCTTATGGTCATAAAATTGGGATCGGGAAAATCTTAGTTCAAATCTTTTTGTCTCGAGAGGAATTTAAAAGTATATAGTTACTGTATTTCTTCTAATTGCCGCACATGTGCGTTTATTTTCAATTACCCTCTAGGGTGTGCGGTTATTAGAGACTGTGCGGCAATTGGAGACTGCGCGGTTATTTTTCGATCCCTAGGCGCCGAAATTTCCAGCAGACATTTCACGAAAATCAGCAATTTTTCATCAAACTTTATTTGCAAGACAGCAAAAAACACATAACAATCAAATAAAAATTTAACAAAGGTTAGTCTTGAAAATCAAATGAGTCATCACTCAAGTAGCCGTTTTCTTCGTCCTGATCTGGATCAATTTCTTCAGCTTGCCTCCGTTCCACTTCCAGCCACGCTCGAGCATCTTGAAGCATTGATCGTCCCTCTGGCACCTGAGCATGTTCTTTAAAGCAGTGAATGAGATTGTCTTCGCTCCCATCATGAAAAACAGTAACTCCGCAATCTAAAATAAATAATAAGGAACAAAAAGTCTTTTCAAGTTACCCTTGAATGATTTTGCGATCATCTCATTTGGTAGCGATTCTCAAGCAATGCAAATCCACTCCAAGTAGACGTCCATGGAAGCTGGTCGACGATTTCCTTTTTTGTCCATTCCATACGATCTTCATTCATGATCCAAATCATAGTTGGATCGCCGCCGCCGCCACCGCCGGCGCCGCCGCCGCCGCCGCGGCGCCGCCAGGCGGCGGCGGCAAAATATGAGGTGCCGCCGGCGGCGGCGGCTGCGTCGGCGGCTGAAAATGAGGTCGGCGGCGGCGGTGGCGGTGCGGCGGAGTAATTAGGCTGCAGCGGCGGTGGCGGCGATGTGGCGGCGGCGGTGGCGGCGGTGGCGGCACCACCAATTACAAAGTACCAAAAAAATGCTTGTTTTGAATAGTCATCTTACGAAAACATGATAAAATGACATAATTTAGAATTTTACTTTTCTCTTGCAAAAATTTTATTCTATGACAAACATAAATTAAACAGAAAAATTTTTTTGACAGTGAAGCGTTAGCTGGCGGCGGCGGTGGCGGCGATGGCAGCGCCGGCGGCGGCGGCGAAATAAAAGTGCCGCCGGCGGTGGCGGCGACGGTGGTGGCAAAGCAGCGGCGGCGGCGGCGGTGGCGGCGGTGAAATTTAGCAAGGTTTTTGCGCCGCCGGCGGCGACGCCGGCGGCGGCGGTGGTGTTGGCGACGCCGCCGGCGGTGGCGGCGGCGGCGGTGGTGGTTTTTCGGAGATGCACAACTATGATCCAAATGTTGTAGAGCTCTTGCAATTTGGCTTTGAAAGGACCGTTCCATACAACATCTGGTGCCTAACATGATAATGTAATGTTTAGCTGCAAATAAAAAAAGCTTACTTGAATAAATTTTGTACATCCCCCTGGGATCACAGCAGAATCAAGACATGTTTGGCGGAGCAGTTCTTTTGTTGATTCGCTTGTATGACAACGAAAGGCGTCCCATACTAGCAGTTGCTTGCCAAACATAGATCTTCCAAATGTACGATGCAAATAATCAGCCGTCAGAGAGTCATCCATCCATGTTTTACCGGCCCATGAAAGATTCAGCCTGTTCTTGAAGTTCTCGACAATTTTCACGTCCGGCGCTTTCTTGGCAGTAAAACAAATGGCTTTAGCTTTCTTCCATTTGAATCGGCAGTGAGCATAACTGTCACATGCATTTTGTCATGATCCGTAGTAAGCACGCAAATCTACAAAATTTAGATCAAGCAAGTCTATGAGAGTTAGATATACCTCCTTTGCACCTAATTCATCAATGCATTTTCCGCCTGCTGGATCTAACCACACTGCTGTCTCATCACACGCAAAAATGTTCTGATAACTAAAACAAAACATCAGCAGCGGTCTGCAAATGACAAATATTGTAACCTGCTCTTCTGGCGCTGATCTGACACGAACATGATGAAGTCCACCAACTTTTGAGCATATTCTTGGGGTGCTTTTTGACAGACCGTTGTAGGAACACGAAGTCGAAAATTGCGGCGCTTAAGGAACTTGTCTAGCCAACCGATGCTTGCCAAAACGCAAAATAGTAGTCAAGAAGAAGTAGTTGATGACAAACTTTGAACTGTCCTTCGTCCAATTCTGCGTTGAACATTCGCTCGCCCTGTTCCTGAATGATTCTTCTTGATATACGGTGTTTCATAATGCGGTGCTGTCGAATCCATTGTGCCAATTGGTTGTCCAGATCTACAAACGTAAGCGGTCTTCCTGCACCAGCAAGTCTTTTCCTGCTCTTTCCCATTGGAGACAGCTCACTGTAACCATACCAATAAAAATCTTAAATATGGTGTAATAATTACTTTTGAAACTTGAGCTGATCCTTTGCTTTGCGCCAATCGATAACCCTTTTTCTGGCGATTCCATATCTCTTCGATGCATCGTTATTGGAAATACTTTCTGCGTGCTTGATCACCTTCAGCTTGAATTCATAGTATATGTAAGGACTCGCCCGAACTTTAATAACCAGTATTTGTCCTGACCAGAATTAGTGTTCCCGAAGAACGCAAGGTAAGTGGAATTAACCGGCATAGGGGCGTTTCGTCCATAAATTCCCAAACGGGAATTTATGGACGAAACGTCTTAACAGAACGCCAAGTTTGTACACGTTTGAATTCATTCTTATTTATTTCACAGTCGAGTGTGCTCTTATCAAGTGTGTTATTAAAAAAATTGCAAAATCGGTAATTCGTATTTCATGAGTTTAGATGAATGATTTTGCTTGGTCTAATGAGGACGTTGTTGTGGTTTTGCAAAAGCTTAAAAGCAAACAGATCCATCTTGCTGACGTCGAAGAATTTCTCAAGAGTAATTATAACCATAAGAAATCAAAAACTGCGATCTATAAGCACATGGAACAGTCCAACTTCTTGATATTTTATGAAGGATACCGATGTCGTGTAATATTTTATCATATTTCGTAACTTTTCTCCTTATGCTATTTTAGTCCCTTACAAACTAAATTTGGCAGAAGATGATGGCAGTAAAAGACGAAAATAAGTTTCGAGTCTTCCAAAAGCGTTCAGAAGGACTTTACGTATGTATCGACTGCAAGAGTAATAAAAATATGTCTCACTGTAAAAATTTAACTTTTTTCTTTAGAGCCATAGAAGATCTAAGACCAAGTCCGCTGCCATTTCTGCAGCAAAAGGGTGATCGCTTCATGCTGAATCAAGGTGTTCATTTTGCTGGTTGCCGCTTACGTGAGCTTAGCGAATTGATGGCGAGGGATATCGACAGATGCGCTCGAGAAGAAATTGAGCATAACCCGCTAATGAAACCGCAGGTACTTGAAGGATTTTTTTTGTGTTTGATTCAGGATTTTTTTAGGAAGCACACGAAAAAGGACAACGGTTAGCCCTAAGAGCTTCGAAGAAAGCAGAAGAAACAGGCAAAGAAGGTGATTCAATAGCCATTCTCTATCCCTCTTGGCACGACGTACGGAATCAATACTACCGACGTCGTAAGAATGCTGCCAGCAGTGTCAGAGATCCATTCAATCCACCTGCTATCTATCATGACACCTATCGAGCTCACATAATGGAGAACAAGAAAGGTTTTTCAAGATTTATCTATTTTGTTCAGACTTTTGTGTTAAGATGGATTTCTCTACTCGATAAAAATAATGGTGTGGTTTTTTTCGTCAAACGATGACTTGAAAGCGGCAGCTAAGTGCTCGTTGATTATGGCTGATGGTACATTCGACCTGTGTCCGAAAGGGTTTGCTCAAATTTACACTATTCATGGACTGGTAACCTTTTTCGTGTTTTTTCATCAAACGTTGGTTCATAAATTTAGTACAAGAAAGAATGGATTGCTTTTGGCACTTGTTTGATGGAAAATAGAGTCGAATGCTCATATGATGCAGTTTTCAGCATTTGAAGCTGAGATGGAGAATGCTAGAAGTGAACCAGAATTCGAAGCGATTCATGTTGACTATGAACAAGCAGAAATTAACTCCGTGATCAAAGCGTTTGGATAGAGGTTAGCTTGATATTTTATTTTACCCAATTTTTTAATAAAACTCTTTAGAAGGTCCGTGGCTGTCTATTCCATCACTCAAAGGCAATCATCCGAAATTTGGCTCAGCTCGGCTTCAAATCGCAGTACGAAGAACAAGAAAGTGAGTTTCGGCTACTGATCAGAATGACAATGGCGCTGCCACTACTCCCAAAGGATCAAGCTGCATATATTTGGAAACAAGAATTGGAGGGAAATCTATCGAAAGCTGGAGCCAAATCATTTTGCGACTACTACAACAGCACTTGGATGAAAAAGAAAGCTTCGCTTTGGAACTTCTACCGATTGAAGCACAGAACAACCAATGTCTGCGAGTCGTACAACTCATTTCTAAAAAGGTAACCTACTTTCTTATAAAGTTTTTCGTATCTTTTTTGACTATTGAAGGAGGAATGGAGCTCCCGTCGACCAGGAAATACCTTGCTCTACCAGTTTCTTCATTGGCTGCAATACCAAGGAAGCGTTCGGATTATTCAGCTCAGCAATGGTCAAAAGCCTCGTTCGGTGAATAAGAAGTATGAGCGCATGAATGAATGTCTAGAACACTTGTGGGATGAATACGACGTGGGTACTAAAAAATTCATTTCACGTTTCATAAATCAAATATTTTAGGATAATATTAACAAGCACCTTCACGATGAAAGCATGCTGCCTGATACTTTAAACTTCTTGTCTGCAGCCAGCCATCTTCTTGCTAATGTGGAGAAGAAAGAGCAAAAAGCCGCTGCCAAACGAAAGTCTCTGATTCAGTTGAAGAAAATGAGAAGGGTTTGCAAGAGGTTCTCAGTGTGTGAAAACTCGGATGCAGTGAAGCAAATTAGCGTTCCAGTGATCAATCCGGCTAAAAGAAACGTATATTGGTGGGAAATAAAAGTGCCCTCTCAATTTCTCAATATCAGTCCTAATGGCCATTGCTTCTACAGGTAATTTGTCATCCTCAAAAATGTTAAGGAACTCAATTGTTTCAGTTCTGTTGCACTCATCATCTACCAGGACAAGAATCAACAATCAAGAGTCCGCAAAGAGCTTATGAGGTTCCTTAATGATTATCGCAAAGAGAAGTGGACCCACTGGATTTGTCCTGAAGATGAGGTCGACGATTATATCCAACTGCACCAATCAACACCAAGCGAGATAAGCGCAGAAAGGAAACACTGGGATCCTCCTCCGAGCTGATTCTTGCTGCGAGGCTGTATGACCGCAACTTCGTGCTATTTCAACCAGATGAGCGATGGAAGTTTCTTTATTTTTCTGCGAAATACGAATCTGTAAGTCTCTTTAAAAATGTCCTGGTATAAAATCACATTCCTCTTTAAGGTAAGGACGCCTTTGGCAGAAGAATGTGAAATTTCATTGCTGAGATACAAGATGAACCACTTTGATGTCGTTATAAATAATATTTGATCGAAATATTTGATTTGAAATTGTCTTTTGTTCTGGATTGTAATATTTTGTCTTCACTGAATAAAATTAGGCAGGAAAAATGGGAATTCGCACGTATACTCTTAGATAAATTAGCTGACGGGTAGACGAACAATGTTAATTTTTAATGTTTGATAATCAAATTTCAGAATAGAGCAACTTTTCGTTACTTTTCGTTTAAACAGCTTTTCGTGAGTTCGAGGGATAAAGAAAGTTAGAAAAATCATGTGATAGTTTAGATTATAGCAAAATAGAAATTTCAGGAAACGACACAGTAAAAAATACGCTAAATAAAAGAAGCGCAAAATTCTAACCAAGCAAATGTGATAAAGAAAAAAATAAGAATGAATTCAAACGTGTACAAACTTGGCGTTCTGTTAAGACGTTTCGTCCATAAATTCCCGTTTGGGAATTTATGGACGAAACGTCTACGCACCGAATTAACCAGCATTGTACCAGTGTTATATTTGAATTCAAACTAGCATTTGTCCTAACCAGAATTATTTAACCAGGAGCAGTCTTGGCAGAATTAAATCATTCTTAAGTTGAGTGTAGATTTGGTTTAGTGATGTCAAGCTGTTCGAGTTCCCTCTCTGCGAATACCGTATATTCTCGATTAGAAGGCCCCTCTCTAATAGAAGGCCCTCTCTAATAGAAGGCCCCCTTGAAAACCTATATATCAGCCTAGAAAAGAAATTCGCAAATCTGTTTTTCGCGTTTTCTTAGTTAGCACGAGCTTACCTGATTCCACTTTTAAAATTTTAGTTGAGCATTCAAAAATCTCAAAATCGAAATATTTTTTTCCGACTTTTTTAGGGTTGAAAAATAGAAGGCCCGGGCCTTCTAATAGAGAATATACGGTAAGGTTAGTATTTTTCGTGATCATAATGTAACCAGCTTTGGTCACGGCACAGATCAGAATCATACCAGAAAGATCCAGAAAGCTGTTGAGCTATTGCTTAGTACTGGAATTGAACCAGATTTGATTTCCAAGTTCAAGGAGTCACATGACCAGATTTATAAACCAGTTATCGTCTCAATTAAATTGATTGACGATCTAGACCAGATTTATAGTGATCCGACGAGCGTCATCGCTTCGGTCACGACCAGTTTTAAGGTTGATCAAACTGAGGAGATAACCAGCTCTAAGGCCGACCGGCTTACCTCGACCACCGCCTCTAAGTCGCGCTCCCGCTGTGCCGGTGATAAGAAGCTATCTCCTCTGGTGGTGCCTGCCATGGTCAAGTCAGCCGAAGAGTCCGCAAACCAGCCTTCCGTCGTCTCCAGTCCAGCTGTCTTCAAAGAGTGCTTCGACCAGTCTTCCGTCTTCCAACCAGCCTCAGCCGAATCAGTGGTTCTGTGCTCAAACCTCAAGCCAGCCGATGCTTCAATCCCGGATGGTCTGAATGTGGGTGCCGCCTGCTGCTCCAGTGCTGTGGTTGCCAAAGAAGTGGAAGAAGTGGAAGAATCTCCATTGTTTAGATCTACTGTACACGTCTTGTCTCTGTATTGTGATAACCAGGCTTTGGTGGCTGGATCTTCTGGCTTGCCATGGTGCACCAATAAAGATACCAGTATGGAGAAATCTACTTTTCTTACTTATACGACTTCTGCTTCCTCGGGTTGATTTCACTTTCGATTTCATCTTCGACGCCGGACAGGTTAATAACATCTGCTTCCGCCATTTTAATACTGTAACAAAAGTTATTTAACTACCAGGTTTTTGTGACAAAAGGAATGCAGTACAACTGCAAACTGACAATAAGCATTCAAAACAAAGAGAAATAGCGTGAATTTGAAACTAAAAACAATAAATCTTTTTCTGATTTTTTTACTAATGACCAACATGCACGGGATAAAAAAAGACTTTTAGGGGTGTGCGGTTATTAGAGACTGTGCAGTAATTGGAGACTGTGCGGCAATTAGAAGAAATACGGTAAGTTTGAATTTTAAGTCGTTTGTGAGCAAGCTAAGCACAATTTTGTTGACAGAAATAAGGTATTATTTGTTGAAAAAAGTGTTCGAAAAAGAGTGGGTAGATGCCAGGGCAATTAGTACGCATGCCACAGAAGTCGGTAAGTATGACAGAGGAGTTTGTAGGTATGCCGGGGGAGTGGGTAGGTATGCCGAAGGAGTGGGTAGGTATGCCGGAGGAGTGGGTAGGTATGCAAGGGAAGAGGGAAGGTATGCCAGGATAGTCGGTAGATATGCCAGAGGAGTGGGAAAGTACGACAGGAGAGTGGCTAGTTATGCCAGGTGAGTGGGTAGTGGTCCCAAATTACCAGGACAGGGCCCGAACCACGTGGATATCTCTCAGCCACCAAGATGGTAACCGAACCGCCAAGATGAGTCACCCCAATTACGTGGTTACCCCGAAACCACGAGTGAAATACCCTAACCACCACGATAGGGCCCGACCACGTGGATACAGTCCAACAACCAGGACCCGGCTCAAACGGCCAGGATAGGGCGCGAACTATCAGGATAAAGCCCGCATTACCAGGAAAGTATCTGAACAACCAAGATAAAGCCTGTACTACCTGGAAACCCCCCAAACGTTCAGGAAAGTATCCGAGGAGGAGGTGGGCGGTAAGTTTGTAGGCAGAAAGGTGTGCCCAGGAAGAGAATAGCCAATAGGGGAAGCGGTAGCAGAAAAATGTTTATCAATGGGTATATGTGATGGATTAGCACATACCCCCATTCAAAATTCAAAATACAATAGAGGCTCCGATAGGCGCCTGTGGTCCCTAGTAATACAATAATGAGGTCCCATACGGATACGGACGATTCGCCTACTCGGCCGATCCGCCCCTGGTACAATTCGCCCCCTCCTAATAAAAAGGGACAATTCGCCCCCTCCCGATATAAAGGACGATACCCACCTTCCCCCCTCCCCCACCTGGGTGCCGGAAAATCCCGGCACCGAAAAAACTCGTCCCCAACCACATATATACATGTTCCCATTCCCTTGCAATGTGGAGTGTGTTGATTTTTGGCGGCGAAGCGACCAAACATACCCTTCTGTCTTTTTTCCGGTGATTTCCAAAACTTTTCCAGTGCCGTGTTTTCCGCTGCCGAGTTTTCGGTGCCGAATTTTCCTACTCCGCTAGATGATAGTTGTAGCACCGAAATGGTAGTACTCTGATGACAGTACCGAGGTTGCATATTCGAATACTTTTTGTAGTGCATCTGACCTTGTTAGTAGCTGGATAATCTGGGGCGGTTATAATAAAGATTACCCTTACCTCTACCTTTTACCCTTACTTTTACCTTTTACCCCTACCTCTACCCTTACCTCTACCTTCAACTTTTACCATTACCTCTACCTCTACCGTTACCTCTACCTTTTACCCTTACCTCTACCTTCACCTTTACCTCTAGCTTTTACCCTTACCTCTACCTTTTACCAAAAAGTGCTAAGTTAAAGCTGTAACGCCGCACAAACTTTTGTACTTTGTCAAATCTTGTAAAGATGTGTTTTTCAGACAAGGACCACTGTTTTCCTAAAACAGAGTTTGGCCGAAAATAAATTTTTGCTTATAGGTATCAGGGTGATTCAGCTAAAAAGACTACGTTAAAATAAGAAAATAACAAAAATTCAGCATAGATGTTTGATATTTAAAATTTTAAGCATAAGTAGTCAAAATATGACCAAAATATGCACCAAAAAGTCAGAAAATGCAGTAAATATGCAAATATGCTCTTAAAACGCGAAATATTCCAAAATATGTTAGAAAAAAACACCATAAAAAGCCTTCCGCTTTCTTCCCTTCCTTCGCTTTTCTCCAATAGGCAAATCCGTAATTTCTTGTGGATAGAAACCCTTCTCGTCAGATTACCCACATTTGAACAAAAGTTGGCACTTTTCAGCCAAAGGTGGCAATTTTCAACCAAAGGTGGCACTTTTTAGCTAAAGGGTGGCACTTTTGGGCCAAAAATTAGCACATTTCAACAAAAGGTGGCACATTTTAACAAAAGGTGGCACTTTCCAGCCAAAAGGTGGCACTTTTCAACAAAAGGTGGCACTTTTCAGCCAAAAGGTGGCACATTACAGCTTTGTTGACTAAAACTGAAAAAAGGTGGCACTTTTCAGCTACAGGGTGGCACTTTTCAGCCAAAAGGTGGCACATTTAATCCTCGTCCAATTTTTTTTCACTAGGCGGACCACCTACATGATCTAAGTGGACATTTATTTGGATCAGATTTATCATTCATAGCATCTTCAACCCCCACCAATCTTCATATTCATTCATTCAGAAATAACCGATGTACGGATAAATGTATAACATCCCAAGAACACAATAATTGAGCACAGAATAAGCTATATATGGGTGGAACTCTACCAACGGACTTAGCGCATAAAAAAATAGTTAACCATTCAAGGTGTATCCACACCATTGTATCCACACCACGTTAGCTAGCCAGGCATTATCCACGTTAATAGCCATTGACGTAACACTAAACACAAAAAACTAATCAAGAAAAGTACAGACGAGTGATAAAATAACAGCGAGGAATTTTAATTAAATCACAAAATATAAACCACAGATTGAAAACTTTGAGAAACAATGAGGCGGGCACATTTCTGGACAATTATCTCAGCCCGTCAGTGGTTTTTCAATATTACAATTTAAAAATGAGGCGGGCGCAAATGAGTGGGCGCAAATGAGTTGGGCGCAAATGAGTAGGAACCTCCACCATAGCTGGATACCCACCTGAACCAGGGTATACACCTGAGATTATCGTGTCGGGGTGGGTACTGAGAATTAATATGTCCTTGTAGGCACCTGCGTACTACCATCAGGGTGGTTCCCTGATGATTTTGGCCGTAGATTTGAGTTAGCAGTATAATCGTGGCCCGTATTAATGAAGATTACCCTTACCTATACCTTTCACCCTTATCTTCAACTTTCACCTTTACCAAGCTTTTACCCCTTCCTCTACCCTTACCTCTACCTTCCACTTTTACCCTTACTTCTACCTCTACCTTTTACCCTTACCTCTACCTTTACCTTTCACCATTACCTGTAACTTTTACCATTACCTCAACCTTTTACCCTTAGCCTTGTCTCTACCCTCGACTTTTACAAATACATGCAAATACAACTGCTTCGGCACCAAACAATTTATTCAACAACACAACAGTGCAAAGCACACCTCAACGGACAAAGTAACGATTTACGATATAATTCCTCATATTCGATCCCGTGATCATTCTTTGCAATGCGCAGAGATGGCATGCACAGACTCTCCTCGGCGGCTGATTATCATTCATATCCTCTTCGTTTTCATCGGCCACTCCTCGGAGGCGGCAAATGTTGTGTAGCACGGCAGCGGCGACGATGAACTGAGGCGCCCGCTCCAAAGCAATCCGAAGCTCCCCATGCAATGAATGAAACTGATGCTTCCAGTGACCAATCACTTATTCGACGAGCACCCGTGTCTTGCAGAGAGAGGAATTGTATCTGAAAACCACTTTTACATGACATGCAACAAAGGTAAGGAAAAACTAACCGCCTTTGTGAAGGAGTTGATGGTGCAGCAAATGGAGTCATGAGCCACGGACGAAGCGCGTATCCTCTGTCTCCAAGAATGATGCCTCGTAATTGACCACCTTCGTACCCGTCCCAGACATTGGAGTTACGCATGATAAAGGCGGAAAAACGGACGTTAAATTCGTGTTCAGCGAACTAAAATTGCTCTAGAAATGCTTTACGGGACAATATTTTAAAAATCGAGATGAAGGTAAAAAAATTTACCATGCTACCACCCATGGTAAAAATACGCCTTGGTCCCCTTGTTGTTTTTTACCCTTACCTCTACCTCTACCTTTACCTCTAGCTTTTATTAATACGGATAGAGGTAAGGGTAAAGGTAAGCGTGAAAGGTAGCGGAAAATCCCGATCGGGATCCCGAAAATTTTGAGAATCCCGATCCTGAAAATTTTGAAAATTCCGATCCCGAATCCCGCCGGCCAAAAGCCAAATCCCGAATCCCAATCCCGAAAATCCCAATCCCGAATCCCCCCGGAACACAATCTGCCAAGCCTACCTACAGCCATAAAAATATTCATTTTACGTTTTTTATCAATCCTAACTTGAACCACCGCCCATTGTCATTGTGTTCAACAAAAATAGCTTATGAGTCGGACATCTACCTCCCTTCTCTCTTTTCTACCCGTCTTGTTCTTTCCTAGTGCTTATGTGGTCTATTTTGTTCTTGTCTTGAAAAGCTGGCTAAATAATAGTGAAGCAGAAGCGAACTCCTTATTGGGAGAGAGAGAGAGGGAAGTTATTGGGATGTTGCTTCTTTTGCTCTCTTTCCATTCATTCTTTTCCAAAAAATTCGATAAAGTAATGCGAGCGGTAGGGCAAAATGCTTTCTATTTCTGTGTGTTCTTCAGGGTCTGCTGTGTTTGCTTATTCACTCCTTCATGTGGCCCAGTTTATTTGTGTTGGATAAACACTATCAATGAATTGATTTATTGACCTTGCCTTTTTATCTTTTATCTTTCTTCCTCATTGCGAAATCATTAATCATCCTTATCCTTTTTTAGTGGGACTGAATCGTGTGAATTTTAAATCCAGCGAAGAAACCAGTCAAGAAAAAAGTCATTAGCCAAGATGGAGTCTGCGATTCATCGAAGCGAGGAAATGTGCTTAGCGCAGCTGTTCCTGCAAAATGAAGCAGCTTATGCGTGCGTGGCAGAATTAGGCGAGTTAGGACTTGTACAATTCAGAGATGTAAGCTTTTTTACGCTACGCAGACTTAACTATTTATTATATCTTTCAGTTAAATCCAGATGTGAGCGCATTTCAGCGAAAGTATGTAAAAGAAGTTCGACGTTGTGATGAAATGGAAAGAAAATTGAGTAAGTGGGCTGGTATTTGTATTCAAATTTAATATTACCCCTTGATGCGGGGCCAGGATGATTGGGATAGTCGGCGATTACTGTAAGCGCTTTACTAAGTTCACAAACTTTTTTCCCAGCACAGCCTAGACATCACATTTCGTCCTTAGAAAAAAACAAATTTGGGCCGCTGTTCTGAACAAATTTATGCAGTTACGTTTTTCACATAAACCACCGTGTATTGTCTATTCCGAAAACCACCGCCGATTATATAAAATCATAAGTCTTCTGCGCTACCTGTCTATTCACTTCTTAATTGCAGGATACCTTGAGCGAGAAATCAAGAAGGATACCATTCCCATGCTCGACACAGGTGAAAACCCAGAAGCTCCTCAGCCGAGAGAAATGTATGATTTGGAGGTAAGCTTGTTTTTTGCTTGATGTATATTACTTGTAATGTATTGGGAACGGTATTTCAGGCAACCTTTGAGAAGCTGGAAAATGAACTCCGTGAAGTGAAAATTAGCGTTCTGTATCTTACAATACTTTGATTTCGAATTTTAGGTTAATCAAAATGAGGAAATGTTGAAGAAAAATTTCGCTGAGCTGACAGAATTAAAGCACATTCTTCGAAAAACGCAGCAATTTTTTGAAGAGGTTGGTTTGCTTTGTGGCGTTGAGTGTACAAAGGCGCGGGAACGAGCGCGAGAAATAGGATTGAAAAAGTAAGCATGTAGCGCAATCTCGTCAAAGCTTGGTGATAATGGGAGGCGCGTTTTTAGCGTACACAAGCCGACAAGAACATAAACTTGGCCATTGACTATTATAGGTCTATCGCATACACTAAAAATCGTTCTCACGGTTGTTCTTGCGTCATTGTACACGTCGTTTTTTAGGAGAGTTGTTTCATTAAAAGCGTGGTTATAACTGTGTGTGAGCTGAATTTGAGGTAATTATGAGAAAAAATCTTTATTTGCACGATTTTCAGCGGAAAAAAAATCTTCGCTTGCAGTTTTTCGTTGGTTCGTGGTTCGTTACAGTCGAACATCTGTAACCCGATGGATCTCACTAGTCAGACCCGACTATGAAATTTTTGATCAAGTGTATGTATTAGAAGGACCCGAAGAAAAGTCATCTATGATAACGGATTCTGAATTTTTCCGGCAAATTTTTAAAACCTTGTTCTCCCGGTGAATTTCTGATTGGTTTGTTATGTTTTAAGACTACTTAGTGTTCAATGAGCTATCAACTAACCTGCTATGATTCAGAAAAGATGAATAAAAGTTAGTCTTTCGTAAAAACTACATTTTCTTAACATTCTATAAACCATAACAGGTCAGTTCTCAGCTCATTGGAGACTAGACAAGTAGATCTACAAGCAAATTATGAAAAACGATCAGATGTCTACCAAGCAAATCAAGTTTAAAGATTAGCCGGGAAAATTTAGAGATTTTTCGGGAGCTTCAATCCGAAGAAAAATCATTTGAAGATCTAAAATCGTTAAAGATCTAAAATCATTTGAAGATCTGAAATCATTGTTTGAAGATCTAAAATCCTTAAAATCATTTGAAGATCTAGAAAAAATCTAAAAATTGAATTGGCGGGGACACTTCTCTTTCGTCTCAAACTTTATTCTTTGGAGTCGTTCGCCATAACTCCAAAGAGTACAATGCGAGACGAAAGAGAAGTGTCCGCCGCCAATTCAAATTTTGCGCATGCCACTGCGCGCAAAAACCATGGTCCTTTAAAAGGATTTGTACTTTTTCGAGACCCCAAATCTTTTTTATTTTTGAAATATTTAGTCAAAATCTTTTTTTTTTGGCGCTACCCAGGTTCTTTAATTAGAAGTAGAGATGAAGACAGGACAGGATCCTGTCCTGGTCCTGGTCCGTCCTGTTCGAAATTTATAAATAAAACAAAATCCTGGTCCTGGTCCTGGTCAAATTAAAAAATCCTGGTCCTGGTATTTCGGCCAATCCTGGTGGTCGAATTTGGTAAATATACCGTATTTACTGTATTAAGTCCCCATGGGGAGTTATTTTTTAACCTCTGAAAAATCGAAAAATTTTGAGGTCGATTTCGAGATTTTGGGGTGCTCAACCAAAACCTGAAAAGTGTAATCAGGTAAATTCGCGGCAACTAAGAAAACGCGAAAAACGGATTTGCGAAATGTTCGCTCTAGGCTGAAATATAAGGTCCATAGGGTGGGAAGTTATTAGAGGGTGGGAGTTATTAGAGGATGGGTAGTTAATACAGTAAATACGGTAAATGGTATTTTTTCGAAACGTCATATTGAAACGAATTTTGATCGAAACTACCTTTGCATTTTTCACTCGGGTATTTTCATTCATTCATTTGGAATACAATCTGTTATTCTAAAGTGTTGATTTCTGCAATTTCTGGACATTAAGTTTCTCATTGTTTACTGGATGTAATGAATGTAGAAAAATGTCAATAAAAATTTTGCTGACAGTTTTAACCGGATTTCTGGAATTTAACGAAAATCCTGGTTTTTGGACCAGGATCCCGACCAGGATCCTGGTTTTTAAAATTTCTAATCCTGGTCCTGATCCTGGTCTTGGACAGACCATAAAATCCTGTCCTGAAATCCGTCCTGGTCCCGTTTCTTCATCTCTAATTAGGAGTTATAATAAAGTAATGCTTCAAAAAAGTCAAAGTTTATAAAAAATGGTTTCGCCAAAAACAGGTTAATAAAATAAGCATGTTTAAAAACAACCTGTTCGATAAACGTACATCTGGAGCAGGAACTTGTCTATAACAGATTTTGACCTCTAGAAACTACTCCTGACCTACAAAAGCATTATCTTTTCAACCATAAGATAATCAAAAGCGGTTATAGACAAGTTTCTGTTCCAGATGTATGTTTCTCGAACAGGTTGTTTTCAAACATGCTCTTTTTCTTAACCTGTTTTTGGCGAAACCATTTTTTATAAACTTTGACTTTTTCGAAACATTTCTTTATTATAACTTCTAATTAAAGAACGTGGGTAGCGCCTTCTTTTTGCTTCGAAATGGCAATAAGCACTATAGAAAATGACTTTTTCCCTTCAAAAGTATTCGAAATGTACTTTTCTCGAAAAAGGTGCTTTTTTCAAAAAAAATTCATTCCTATCTCTGTAATACCGTATTTCCTCTAATAAGCGCCCCCCCCTCGACTTTGAGGGTCTGGATCTCAGTGTAGAAGCAATATTTTGCAAAGCTGTTTGATATGTTTTCTTAACTCCACGAGCTCTACCGATTCCAATTTTCAGATTTCGGTTGAACACCCAAAAATCTCGAAATCGAATTCCAAATTTTCCGATTTTCGGGGGTTTGAAAAAAAAAGCGCCCGGGGCGCTTATTAGAGGAAATACGGTATGACCATTCAAAAGGGGCATTTTAGCGGAGTATGTCACATTACTTTGTGCCACTGCCAGAAATTCATTAAAAAAACACAAAAGAAAATCATAAAATCATTGGCTAAGGAGTTTGCATTCCTCTATGCCGATGATCATTAAAATTATGAATTTATAAACATGAGCTGTTGGAATACTGATGTTCTTCTGTGTGGTACAATACTGTCAAACTTTGATATAATGTAGCCTACACCATATCAGTGGTATATTACATCAAAGTCTATCTGTATTTTTTTTAATTTCGCTATTTTTGGAAAGTGTAGTGTTGGTAATGGTATTTTTGATAAAACTCTGTCGCAGTAATGTGTTGTGCACTCATTTTTCTCCTCCGCACGTGTGTTACAGTCTATCATAGGCACAGCCAATTAAGTTTAAAAAGTCTATTGCTAATGGGATTTCTGTCTCAACTAATTCTTGTCTTCAACTCAAGGTGGACCAAGAACGTCGTCGTTTTGCTCGATCAGTCTCGAAAGATCAACCATGTCCAGAGGATCAGATCAACTTGCTGAGCGAAATGGCGCCTGCCAGAATGAGATTAGGGTTCGTTTGTCTTTCTTTTTCTTTTTCGTCACATCTATCCTTCTTATTCACATCCTTGCTGATTTGAGTCTTCTTCCCTTCTGTATGAAATAATTGTGTTCAAGGCACTAACCTAACCTGATCTTCTAGGCATATGAAATTACTTAATCACCGCATATCGTCTGATAGTTACCCTGGGTTAATTTTTTTGATTACTTCGGATCAGCCTGCACATTTTAATTATAACCGAAAAAAATAAATCGATCTAGCTAGTAGAGGCTAATAACAGTAGTAATGCAGATGTTTTATTCTGCTTCGGAATATTGGAATACGCAATCGATGGGGGGGGCTTACCTTTAGAAAATATGCGGCAACCTTATGAAATACCATGTCCAAATTTATATCTATCTGATTCATTGTATCCATCGATTTGGCCTTGCTGCATGTCAATTTTTTATACTCCGAATGGTGTCACTAACTTTATGCTATCTATTTATGCTATTTTATGCTAAAGTGAGGTTTTTGCCTCAGGCTCAATTGAAGGGTAAGGCTATGTTTACCAAACTATGCGTTTTGTGGACAATTTCACGCTAAGCAAGATGGCTGAAAAACATCGGAAAGAAGAGGGATTCGAACGGGTAAAACAGAATTTGATAGTTGGTAACTCTTGCATGTTCTGAACCACCCGGAAATGATTGGTACTTGCATAAATTTATATATGTATATAAACTTACCAACTATCAAATTCTGCTTTACCCGTTCGAATCCCTCTTCTTTCCGATGTTTTTCAGCCATCTTGCTAAGCGTGAAATTGTCCACAAAACGCATAGTTTGGTAAACATAGCCTTTCTCGTGTTAAGAAACCATTTCGATGCAGTTAAAATCTTCATTGAAAATTTACTAAGCGATCGAAAAGTATTACGAAATTAAGATGCAGCTAGGAAGAGTAAAATTAAGAATCATTTCCAAAAAAAATTCACTAACCGAGTGTCATGTTGTAAATTCATATGGGTAATAATTAGCACCATCATCTTGCTTAATAGTAAAAACATTATGATTTTTGTAAAAGCGTAGTTTTACCCGTGTTTATTATGGCTTGCTTCTTAGGCAGATTCATCAGTTCCAATTATTCAACCATTGGATCAAATTGACCATCTGGAGGTCAAGGTAGCGCCTACTGTGCTAGAAAAGTTTGGGTAATAGTTTTGCTTGCTTTTGTCCTATCTATCCTCTAAGTGTTGCGTTTCTTTTCCTTGTTGTTATTCCATATTTCTTGTTCGTGTTTGTGGCTGTTTTATATGCTCATATGTTGTGGATAGGCCTAAATATCTATTAAAAAGGTTCTAAGCTGGGGAAAAAATTCGTCAATCATTCAAGAAATCTTACCTTTTACTACTTTCCAAATTAAGCACGAAGGCGAACGTCAAGCCCTTGACTCCCTTACTCAAGACGATGGCTCTCCCCTAGGAGGAGATGGTGCTCGACTCATACAGGAGCGAGACATGCAAGCCGCCAAGAGCCAGCTTAAGTAGGAATTTTGAAAATTTTTGATGATACATTTTGTATGTCCTGTCACTGCCCTTCCTTAAATGTTTTTCTTGTCATTCTCTCCGTTTAATCTCTCTTACTTATTGGTCTATTGGTCTATGTGCGGTATAGAAGCTTAATATATGTGTTTTCAGATTTGTTGCTGGTGTCATACAAAGAGAGCGCTTGCCTGCATTCGAACGTCTGTTGTGGAGAGCTGCCGAGGAAATGTCTTTTTACGGCAATCTGAAATCACGGAATCTCTGAGCGACACATCCACTGGGGGAACAGTCAATAAACAGTGTTCATTATTTTCTTCCAAGGCGATCAGCTCAAGAGCAGAGTGAAGAAGATATGTGAAGGTTTCCGTGCAACCCTCTACCCTTGTCCTGATACACCACAAGAAAGAAGAGAAATGTCCATTGGGGTATTTTGATAGTTTTTCTTACTTTTTGTTGACAAAAACTTAAGGTAATGACCCGGATTGAAGATTTGAAAACCGTGCTTGGCCAGACTCAAGATCATCGTCATCGTGTGCTAGTCGCTGCTGCCAAAAATGTGCGGATGTGGATGACTAAAGTGCGCAAAATCAAGGCCATCTACCATACTCTTAACTTCTTTAATTTGGATGTGACACAGAAATGTTTGATTGCAGAATGCTGGTGTCCAGTAAGTGATCTTGACAGAATTCAAATGGCTTTAAAGCGTGGTAGTGACGAGAGTGGAAGCACGGTTAGTTGTTTTTGGTTTTCTAAATTTTTTGCAATTTAATCATTGTGATTACGATTTTAGGTACCATCAATATTGAACCGTATGGATACTAATGAACAGCCGCCCACATACAATCATGCGAACAAGTACACTCGTGGTTTCCAGAACATAGTCGATTCATATGGAATAGCCACTTACAGGGAGATCAATCCAGGTACATTTATTCGTTACCTGTGTGTGATTGGCAAAATAACACTACTGCTTTCAGCTATCTACACCATTATCACTTTTCCTTTCCTCTTTGCGCTGATGTTTGGTGATCTTGGTCATGGAATTATAATGTATATTTTAAATTTTCAATTACTTTTCTAATTGAGCTTTTTAAGGTTTTTGGCGGCTCTTTACCTGGTTCTTCGAGAGAAACGGCTGGAAGCAGCTAGAATCACAGATGAGGTAGGTAATCTAAGTTAGTTTCCTTATGTTAATTATGCTCATATTTAGATCTTTCAAATGTTCTTTTCTGGTCGATATGTCATTTTCCTCATGGGTCTTTTTTCGATATACACTGGATTGATCTACAATGACGCGTTCAGGTAAGCTTTTAGTATTCAGGCATTTATTTCATTGGAAGAATTTTAATATTTTCAGCAAGTCATTCAACCTTTTCGGTAGCTCTTGGGGCAACACTCTCACCATGGCAGACCTGACTATGAAAGTTAAAAACAATCCTGAAATGATACTTACATTGGATCCGAGTGAGGGATATGTAAGATTTTTTCTACAATGTCTTTCGCTGTGAAACTAAAATTTAGGCTGGTTCGCCTTATCCCATTGGGGTAGATCCCGTTTGGAATTTGGCAGAGACTAACAAGCTAAACTTTCTTAACTCTATGAAAATGAAGGCTTCCGTACTGATTGGTATTGCTCAGATGACTTTTGGTGTAGTCCTCAGTTACCACAACTACAAGTGGGTTATCTCTGTTCGGATGACTTAGGTCAATTTTATGATCCAGGTACTTCAACTCCCGGCTGGACATTCTCTTCACTTTCTTGCCGCAAATGATTTTCTTAAGGTTTTCATTTGGCAAGCTTTACAAAGCTTTATCGTACTCTTTTAAGCGTGATTTTCATCTATCTGTGTATAGAAATTGTCGCCAAGTGGATATTTTTCAGTGCAAAGGTTTCACATTTATGCATTTTGCCGTCGTTTTTTTTTCATACTAAGACTTTTCAGGGTGGAGAATTCGTCCTCGGTTACTATTATCCTGGAAGCAACTGTGCTCCATCATTGCTGATTGGTCTTATCAACATGTTCATGATGAAGTCTCGTCCAAGTGGTTTTTTGAATCCTAATACAAAAGATGGAAAACCCATCCCCCAGTGTCACTTGAGTCTTTGGTATCCTGGACAGGTATCATTATTTATGCAAAATTTAAAATGTCGCATTCATTCAAGGAATGACTGAAAGTTCGGTTTAGCAAGGAGCTTTTTAAAATTAGAAGTTGCTAGTTTGATGAGGAAATAGGATTTTTTTTCGTCGCCCATCATTTTGATGGAAAGTAGCTCGAAAATGGGCATTGAAAGATTCCGTAGATAATTTTTAAAATTACCATTGATTGAAAGCTATCAGCATGACCTGTCGGCTTTCTCAAATATTTTTTGAAATTTTTTGAAACTCCATTCTTGCCAACGCGATCTGAATGAACCAAAAGTTGAACAATCCGATCTATTGATGCCCCATTTTTATTCATTTATATTTATATATTTACCGTTAGGCTCCTTGTTTGGCTTAAACTTGGTATAATTAAGTAGAGGGAGTAATCTTGCTAATTTCAGTCATTTTTTGAAACGCTTTTTATTCCGACGGCAGTGGCATGTGTGGTCGTGATGCTCTTCGGCAAACCGTACAAGCTATGGCAAGAGAATAAGCTTAGAAAACAAGCCGGCCAAAATCATTTGGTAGATGAAGTATTTTTTTCTAGCTTTGCACTTTCAGGGTGTTACGGAACTGGTGTTGATTCTCCTAGCTGCCATATCAATTCCTATTTTGTTGTTTGCCAAACCCTTTTTCCTGCACATGAATCACAAAAAGGAGGTCCAAAACCATGATAGATTGCGGTCTCTCAGTCGCCAATCCCTTATTTCTCATAACCATACCAATGGATTTGTGAATGGTGGTGGTGAATATAGTGTTGTTGGTAGTGGTGCTAGTGACTATTTCACGGTTTGTTTGTGCTGAAATATTTTTTGTGTTTTACTATTTTACTCACAGTGCTTTTACTAACACTTGTTTGTGAAATTCTAATTTTGGTTAATAACTCTGTTTCAACCTCCCCTTATGTCACTATTTCATCTGATTGTGTTGTCTTTTCGGCAGATTTTTTTTGGCTTGAGCTATCGTTCTTTTGTCTTTTGTTTATAACAACGTGAATTGCAGTTGCTGATCCATCAGTTCCGTTTCACCCTTTTAGACCCTGTACTTCATTAGCTTCTTGTCCCATTATTGCTTTCCGCTCATATTATTTCTCTGTTGATTTTCGCTTTATTTCAGAGCGTACGAGCCGATGTTAGCGAGGATGATGCCGAAGTAATCCATCATCAGAACAGTCATTCCAAGTCTGGTGGCGGTCATGGAGGTCATGGGGATGAGCCTGTAAGTTAATATTTTCTTTGCAACAATTAAACAATAACCCTTCGATTTGAGTTTGATATGGGTGACATCATGGTGTACCAAGCTATCCATACAATAGAATTTGCATTGGGATGTATCTCTCACACAGCAAGCTATCTTCGTTTATGGGCTCTTTCATTAGCTCATGCTCGTAAGCTGCCTTAATAAACCTATGTTTTCTCGTCCGTTGTTCTAACTTAATGAGGTAATTTTCAGAGCTCTCCGATGTGCTTTGGTCGATGGTCTTCCGAAATGCTTTAAATTTGGATGGATATTTGGGTGCAATTCTTACTTATGTCATCTTTTTCGGTAATATACTATTTCTCGGTGTTGGTCATTTTTACTCTTTTCCAGTATTTGCCACCCTGACCCTATTCATCTTGGTCCTGATGGAGGGACTTTCTGCTTTTCTCCATGCATTGCGTCTTCACTGGTTTGTCTAAATTTTTCGGATTGAAAGGTTATCTCTAAATTAAGGGTTGAGTTTCAAAGCAAGTTCTACGTTGGTGCTGGTTATGCATTTGCTCCATTTTCGTTCGAAGCGATTTTGGAAGAAGCTAGAGCTGCCGAAGAAATCCAATAGCCATAAGAAGCAGTATTGTTGAATCCGTAAAAATTTGATTGTCGTGGGATATTTGAATAAGTAGTATATATGTGACTGAAATGTATGTGGACCGATCTTGTCAATAAATATTGTGAAGTTATTGCTGATAAAGCTTCTAGCATTTTGATAATGGCTTCCGGATACGGACAGAATGCTACAACGGCCGAAATGCTACAGTGGGCCTAAAAGCAACAACTCGGAAAAAAGGGAAAAAAGGCTACAACTCGAAAGAAAGGGACAAAAGGCTACAACTCAGTGAATTGGGAAAAAGCGGCGCGAACCCAAAAAAGTAACCATCAAATATTTCCAAACAACCTATACAGTCGAGTCTTGATTTAATGTACCCCCAATTTAACGTACCCTTCGATTTAACGTACCCCTAGGGCCGGTCCCTCCAATAATAAACTCCGTCAAATTTACCCCGATATAACGTACCCCTCGATTTAACGTACCCCTAGGGCCGGTCCCCAAGGAAACGTTAAATCGAGACTCGACTGTATAGACCGAAATAGACGCTCAAGAGTTCAAAAAGACATTATTTTTGAGTTCTTTAAAAAGGAAGATGTTGAACATAGTTTTGAACTAGTCTTTGGGCCCCGCTACCGCGGGGCCAGCCCGGGGCATTTAATTTCTCCTCCTTCTTCCCTCCCCCATTTTTCTACACTACTCATTCAACTTTTTGTTTTGTAGAGCCCTGATGATTGTAACAATTCAGATTGGAAAGACCCAACGATGATTGTAAGTTGAAAAGTGAAGAGCTGCACTATAAGGGTTGCGTATGATTGAGTATTGGAATGTAGAGGGTTGTAGGCCTGTGCATGATAATAAATAGCTCGATTCATTGGATGATGGAGAGGTGAAGGCACATGATTCAATGATCAATCGAACAAAATTGACTAATGAAGCCAGTTGGACCGATTCAAATGGATAGATTGAGCAATCCAGCCAGCTTAATCGATATAATTGGATGAATTGACCAATCAAGCCAGTTAAACCGATTCAAATGGATGAATTGACCAATCAAGCCAGTTGAGCCGATTCAAATGGATGAATTGACCAATCAAGCCAGTTGAACCGATTCAGATAAATGAATTGACCAATTAAGCCAGCTGAACCGATTCAGATGGATGAATTGACCAATTAAGCCAGCTGAACCGATTCAGATGGATGAATTGACCAATCGAGCCAGTTGAACCGATTCAGATGGATGAATGACCAATCAAGCCAGTTGAACCGATTCAGATGGATGAATTGACCAATCGAGCCAATTGAACCGATTCAAATGGATGAATTGACCAATTAAGCCAGCTGAACCGATTCAAATGGATGAATTGACCAATCAAGCCAGTTGAACCGATTCAGATGGATGAATTGACCAATCAAGCCAGTTGAACCGATTCAGATGGATGAATTGACCAATCCAGCTCGTTGAACCGATTCAAATGAAGGAATTGATCAATGCATCCAGTTTACTTGATTCAAATGGATAAATTGACCGATCCAGCCAGTTGACTCGATTCAAATGGAGGAATCATGTTGAAAAGATTCAATCACGATGCATTGGAAAAATTTTGAATCGATTTGAAAAAATTGAAAAAATTTGAAAAAATCATAAAAGTTTTGAAATGACTCGAAATTTTTTGTAATGTAGGCATGATGCCCACCCTCTCCACTCCAAGCCACTAACCATTGAGCTTTGAGAGGAGAGAGCAGACACGACCGCCCACCGCCCCACAAAACCTAAGAATAAATGAAATGACTGAAATCTTTGCTTATACAGTCGAAACTCGATATAACGTACGGCCGGGGACCGGCCTCAGCCGTACGTTATATCGAGCGTATGTTATATCGAGCGTATGTTATATCGAGTGTCCGCTTAAATAATTTTGCCAGCCGTATGTTGTATCGAGTTTCATGTTCCATTGAATATAATTTATCATACAGTCGACGCTCCCTATAAGATACACCCTCGGGACCAGCTCCAGGTGTATCTTATAGGGAGTGTATCTTATAGGGAGTGTATCTTATAGAGAGTTGCACTTGGCTTTATTTTGGCAACTGTATCTTATACAGAGTTTTAATATATTTTATACAAAAAATAAGTGAAACGAGCATATGATTCCACAATAACATCAAACAATTTATCAAGGATGTTGGAAAACGAAACAATAACAAGGATGTTGGAAGACGAAACAATTACAAGGATGTTGGAAAGTGAGACAGCATTAAGGAATGTTGGCAGTCAATCATTCACCAGGAGCAAAAAAATCTTGAATTGATCTCTGTTTCATGTTCTTCATTCTTACTTCGGCCAAGGCATCATCCATTTGATCAAAAAGTTTGCGAGTGGCGGGATTGGTGACAGTATCGGCATACCGCTGCAGGATTCTCTTTGCTTGGCTGAGCTCTCGGCAGTTACTGGAGGCTCTTCGTCTTCAATTTCCACCACTTCAGAGTCGCTTTCCACTTCGGCCTCTTCCACGTCCTTGCTTGCGACATCCTGAGCGATTTCGGCCAATGTTGAGCTCCACCAGTTGCGACTTGTTCGTCCACAGCCAAGTATTCCACCAGATCGCCTTCCACCTCGTTGTTGGCTTGGAGTGCGCCCAGAGTCGGTCCATATCGTCCAGGATGTTCTCTCCTACGTCGTCATCGTCTTCGACCTGAAATAAAAATATTGAACATCACTCAACAAAATTAGAATTTATTAAACCAACCTCTTCATTGATTACAAATCCCGCCTTTCGGAGCAACGGCTCAATGTCTCTGGCTTGACGGCATCCCAAGAGCGGCGGAGGAATTGGAGCGCATGCAGTAGGTTGATTTTGTACTGGCGTCGTCGTCGATGGCAGAGATTCGTTCACGGAGAAGGAAGCGTCTGTAATGCACCTTCATGTTTCGATGATTCCTTGGTCGCAGGCTAAAAACAGAAAGATCTAACAATTCGAAGATCAAGCCAAATAAATTAAAAGACAAACTGTGATTCGGCCGTTGTGTTTGGTGGAAAGAATTTCAAAGTGATCTGTTCAGCTTGATGTTCGAATGCCCACTGAAGTTGTCAAGGAAGAGAAGCACTTTTCGGTTCTGGCGCTTGAGCTTGCGGTCCCATTCTTTGAGCCAAGTTTCGAAGATGTCAGCTGGAAACAATAATGATTGCAAATAATCGGATTTCATTCATAAAAAATATTACCGGTCATCCAAGCCTTCTTGTTTGCTTTGTACTGGACGCGGCGGCTCTTTGTTCTTGAAACTTCTCGGCTTGGCGGACTTCCCAATCACTAGCATGGCAGCTTTTCCGTCCCACTCATGTTTGCACCGACCAGCAAGTGATTCGCTCCTTGCTTTTTTTGCCAGAGGTGCATCGTTTCTCCTGTAAAAAAAAGATTAGACAAACCAATGAATCAATAAATTAAATCCACCTACCTTGAATGCCAGAGTCTTGTTAGGAAGCAGCTGCCAGAACAGTCCAGTCTCATCGGCATTGAAAACATCGTTGGGAGAGAACTTTTCGATTGCTTCCTTCAGAAGTGTTTGCTGCCAGTTGCCCAGACTTCCATGTCGATTTCTCTCGGCTTCTCTTGGTTGGTTCGGAATGTGATCGAATTCGGTGTTTGAAATTTGCCCAGCCAGCTTCACTTGCTTTGAACCCTTAACGCCAAGATGCTCCGCCAACTGCAAGGCTTTTCCTGAAAAAAAAGATGAAAAAAGAAATGAAATAATTTTTTTACCATGACCGGGACCAGTCACTGCGACGTTCTGACTTCTCAACCGATTTGACCCAGCGCAGGACGGCATCTGTCCAAATCTTCGTGTTTGGCTGCCTTGACTCGAGATCGCTTTGCTTCCCCACCTTCGTTGATTGCATTGAGGATTGCTTCCTTTTCTTTGAGAATTGATTGCACTGTCGTTTTTGGAAGATCGAATTGTTTGCCCACATCTGCCATGCTCTTGCCCTCTTTTGAAGCCTCGATGATCTTCTCTTGTCCTCCAGAGTAATGACGCGGCGCTTCTTGCTTGAGTTTCCATGGTTAGCCTAAACAAACAAAAAATACATATGAAACAGACCAAAAAAGCCACTCAAAAAAAATAATAAATTTAAAAAAAAAAGAGCAAAAAATGAACAATTGACAAAACTGAAAAAATATTTTGGGGCAACAAAAGTTTGCAGTTTTGACCGTATGTTATACCGAGTGGGTTTTCCTTTGTGGGGACCGACCACAGTCGTACGTGTATCGAGCGTACGTTTCGAGCGTATGTTATATAGAGTGTCACTTTGGCTTAAATTAGTACAGATCAACAAAAACATTCTCAGCCGTACGTTGTA